>BQNB010176827.1:0-13023 GCA_026074375.1 Tanacetum coccineum
ACACCATCTAAAAACGAGCTTCCACATATCGGTAGCAATGTCGCATTCGAAGAAAATATGATTAGCAGATTCAACATTGGCATTACAAGAAGGACAAGAGATGGCCGAAATATCCATACCACGCGAAGAGAGATTCAATCTATGAGGGAGCCGGTCCAAGGAAAACCTCCACATAAACACATTGACCTTCCGGGGGATAGATTTATCCCAAGTAGTAGCATGAGCAAGAGTGGGAATGATATTTTGGTCAATCCTATAACGAGCATCCTTAACGGTAAAAGTACCATTAGGACCAAGACTCCAAGTACAAGTATCTTCATTGACATCAATATTTAGTTGACCGATCTTCTCCGTCCGGCCAACTTTCGGCTAGCTTTTTTTTTCTCAATCGGGCTCTTCTTTTCAAGTGGGTATGGCGCTACCTTTCTCATGATAACTCCTTATGGTCCCGAATTATATCAGCTTTACATGGCTTGAATGGTCATGTTCTTTCTGCTGCTTTCAATTCGACATGGAGCTCCATCATAACAGAAGTTAACTCCCTTAAAGTCAAAGGTGTTGATCTCATTTCTCATTGTAAGATTCGTGTGGAAAAAGGTACAGGTACAAGCTTTTGGAAAGATCTTTGGATTAGCGATAATCTTCTCAAGCTTTCTTTTCCTCGTTTGTTTGCTCTTGAAGAGAATAAAGACATATCGGTTGCTGATAAGATGAATACGTCTATCTCCTCTTCTTTTCGTCGTCATGTCCGAGGAGGTGTAGAGTCACAACAACTTGATCAGCTTTCGTTATTACTTGATACGGTTATTTTATCTAATATGGATGACAGATGGTTTTGGGACTTAAATGGCGATGGTGTTTTTCAAGTCAAGGATGTTCGATCTATGTTAGATGAGGCTTTTCTCCCTAAAATGGAAGTTCCTACTCGATGGATTAAAAGTATTCCGATTAAGGTAAACGTTTTTGCTTGGAAACTTTATCTCGATCGTTTACCTACTAGATCGAATTTGTCTCGTAGGAATGTCTCGCTTCCGTCTTTGGCTTGTCCTCTTTGTGATCACGTGCTCGAGGATTCGTCCCATTTATTCTTCGGTTGCTCTGTGGCGAAAGATATTCAGAAGTTAATTTGTAGATGGTGGAATTTGGATGTTCATCCTTATGAGTCGTACGAAGATTGGCTCTCTTGGTTCAAATCTATCCGTTTAGGTTCTAAGACGAAAGAGGTGTTGGAAGGCGTGTTTTACGTTTCTTGGTGGAGCCTTTGGAACTTCAGGAACCAATTCCTTTTTGCGTCTCCTATTCCCCGAAAGGATACTATTTTCTACAATATTGTTTTACGCTCTTTTTATTGGTGTGTAGCTAGATGTAATAGAACTTTGAATTGGGTTAGCTGGCTTCAACACCCTTTTTTGATTCCTTTGTAATTTTCTAGCTCCTTGCTAGTGGTTCTAATAAAGTCGCCGTTAAAAAAAACAAATATCATCTTGAGGTTCTCGGACGTGTATTAGCTCACAAATCGAATCACTCTAATCCTTTAATGGCTCTGATACCACTTGATAGGTCTTGTTTGATCATTTCTTTCTCTATCTCTTTATTGTTATTGCTTACTTAGTTCATTATATTAGATATTTTAGTTATGATTCACATTGTTGATTGATTGACATATTACTCGAATCTAACAATTTTCTAAGCAAAGTTTTAAAACAACCAATTAACCAGTAAACTATTCAACCCCCCCCCCCCCCCCCCCCAAGAAATTACATTATTCTAAAAATCAATTAATGTTACTTCATGTAACTTATAAAAGTAATACTTTTTTAATTGAATGTTATTTAGTCGGATTATTAAAAGTTTACAAAAATGTTCGCCTAAGTAACTAGAGTTTCATTTTGTTCACTGGGGTTACTAAACTTATAAGAAGCATACCTCACTATAATTTCAGTGTTATTCGAGTAACATGAATGCATATTTTTTGATAAGTTAAGTAACATAAATGTCGTGTATTTACAAGTTAAGTGATGTTTACATATATTTTTATAACTTTAGTAACCTCAAAGTCATGTTTCATACTTGTAGTAACCTCAATGAACAAAATAAAACTCTAATTACTTAGACGAACATTTTTGTAAACTTTAATAACTTCCGTATATATTAACCTTTTTATAATCTCACTATTTATCTTTATTTATAGTCTCATCTTTAGTTCTATCAATAGTTAAACAAAATTGAGGTCGGACTTTCCCACGAATCACGATCATTTGTGCCACCCCAGACATTACTAAATATATTATAACCTGGCTACGTGCAATGTGTGATTCGGCAACGCGGGGTTTGCATGCGCATTATTTCTTGCAACCTATATGGACAAATTTAAGGGCTGGTTTTAGGCAGTTTTTGAATATTCAATAGCAGGTAAATCTTTCAAATAAATATCGTGATTATTTTAGTATAGTCATCGAGACTTACTCCCCGTCTTGAAAAAAGTGTTCGCAAACACAATATGGACAAATTATGATTTATGTAACTAATGTAAATTTTGATTGATAAAAGATTATTTTACCTTCAAATTTTTAATAAAAATGAAAAATGAGCAAATGAAAATATATAAACTAGTCATAAAAATTGAACAATTTTTTAAGACAAACATAAATAATAAAGTGAACGTAATTGACACTCAAGTTATTTATAAAAGGTCAAAATGCATACTAGTAGCTTGAATTTGTTTAACTGGGTCCTCTAGTACCATGAACTTTTAAGAGTGTAAAATAGTACCCTTAACTTGGAAAATCTGATATCTCAATACCCTGACTCAGTTTTACTTGGTCACATGATTTTCACGTGACATCTCGTGTTAGTTTTTTGACGAGAATAATAAAAGGAAGTTATTAAAATATTGAAATCAAAATAAAAGGCAGAAATGAACCATTTGTGAATCAAATTTGATCTCGTGAAAGGTAAGTTCTGTGTTGAGATTTGATTTTTTTCTTGTACAATTCCATAAAATATTATTTATGTCGAATTCTTTTGTCTTTGGGAAATAAATAAATGTACGTAAGGCCTTTTAAATTTTAAACAAGAACACTCTTACCTTATTTTTGTTTTATTTATATATTTGATATACACTTTTTCTAACTTCTATAATTAATAATGTGCTTTTAAGGTGCATCCACCTCACATGATGCAAGTGCACCAAGAAATGGAACCGGCAACAAGCATAAGATACGAGTCAAGACAACTGCTTGAAAGCGCAAGTACACCAAGACATGGAACTATACATAACCTTGTTTGAACTGTCAAAGAACTATTTTTTTTGTTGATTTAATATTGGATATGTGCCGACTCTGGAAGTTTGCTAAACTATGGATGTCCTATGCATGTATTTTGCGAATTTGGTTTTTGTTTATGTGTCAAATGACTTATGGTGATGTTTTTTTTATAAAGCTTTCGCATTTACGTTGCATTTCTATATATGAGGTGGCTTATGGTACTCAAGTATTTGTTTACAAAATGTTCATGTCAAATTCCAATTAACAAACTAACTAAAAAGTCATGTGCAAATCAAGTGACCGAGTAAAACTGAGTCAGGAGAAATAAGGTATCCGGTTTTCTAAGTTAGGAGTACTCTTAAGCTCCTTTAAGAGTTTATGGTACTAAAAGACTCGGTTAACTCATTTCAAGGTACTAATACGCATTTTGGCCTTTATAAAATTAGGAACAATATTGCCTGGTGGTTAACCTTAGCCAACTCGACCACTAGTGACTCGGTCCTCACAATGACTTTTTCTTTATTTTTTATATTATTAAACCGTCAACCGGTCTTTTTTGTCATATAAATGTATAATTCTAACTTGTAATATTAAGTGGCTTAGGTTAATATAACGTTGGTAAGTTCCCATTAAAGTTGTTTGAAAATGGAAATCCATGTGGTATTAGAGGGTTTTAAGGTACATGCATTTGTAGAAGAAAATATTGGCACGTCTACTTTGTATTTGACTTTTGATAGCTCAAACTCGTCTTTTTATTGCTTTTGACTTTGACCTCACTCCAAAGTTTGACTTTTCTTAACGAGTGAACCATTTTGTATTAATTTTATTTCTTGGAAAAACATTGTGTTTGTGAGAATACGGTAGTCAAAATAATTGTATTATCTATAACAATATAAATTCATCAATTCTTTAAAAAATGAAAAAGAAAATCTAAGGGGCAGGCCAAATTTTGGATGTATTCGAGATCCAGCTTTTGCCTTTTATTCCTGATCTCCTATCTCAACTTTTTATTTATTAATAGTATTTTCCCGTCTGTACTCGTTTTAGTAATAAAATACGATGTAACGAAATTAAATTTCGAAGCACCAATTCATCTAAAATATCATTCTTTACAAAAAGTGATCCAATCATATATATAACTGAAATGACCAATCTAAAACATGGTCTATTAATGCAAAACAATTTAAAGAAATATATATAGAGCGACACGATTAATTTCTCAAACAACACATTTTAATAGGTTTGTTTTTTCTTTTTTAAACTTTTTTAATAGGTTCAGTCTAACACTTTGTGTTTGCAATAATTTTAAAGGTTTTGCTAACTATATATAAGAGTATAAGTTATCATTAAGCATGTAATCTATCAAATGAAGCTAATTAAATATTATAATTATTTGTTAGCAAAACCCATTCACTTTAACAAATAATTTGTCCGGCTCATTTCTAAAGGGGTATGCTAAATGAACACATTAAATCCACTAAATAAACACTAATGATATCATTAATCATTGTATTTTTCTTTTCATTAAAATTAAGATAATCATTGGTTGGGGTTGTGATAATCGATGTGCACTTTTTATCCTTTTTACTTTTAGTATTAATTAATTATTATTGTTTTATATTTATGTGTGATGTGAATTGTATTACTCTAATTATTATACTGCATATTTTAGGTTATTCAACTCTTTTTTATTCTCAATACTGATGCCTCAGGTTTCTCATATTGTGTATCCAATTCTCTAAGTTAGTACAATAGTATAATTTAATAAACATATACATTATATTTAATGTGTCAAGTAGACTTTCTATAAAAGTGTATATTTCAAAACTAGTTATTTTTGTCGCTTTATTGTTATCAATTGTAGACAAGAAAAGAGTTTTCAATTTTAGTCTTTGTTGAAACCACTAGATTGTGTTAATTCAATATTTTATGACAAGTGTCTCGAGGGTATATGATGTTTTTTTCTCGACGAAATGCCATTTTGTTGTGACCATATTGTTTTTATTGCTTTGACCGATTGTGTGTTTGAGTAATCAACTTTTTGTTTTCTGCTAAATATAGTAATATAAATGCATTTTTTAAATGCATTTTTTTGTCGGTATGTAACAACTGCGTATGCCACCGAATACATCTTTTAAGTCAATAATAGTTAACATAATATAAACGCAATCTGTTATACAATTAATTTTTTTGCACAAATTCAAAGCTAGTACGTTTTTTTATAATGCATTGTTTAGTTTGAACTAATTACATAGTCGCTTAACTTATTTTATTTTGGTAAAAAATGATTCAAAATTTTAGTAGGACACTTTCTAAATATAAATCAAAAGCTTTGATGATATCGAAAACAATGGCAACAAAATAACTTTTAAGAAGATTATGATTATTTTTTGGAAAAGCGAGTCATTTAAAATATAAGCTTTGTTTGGTATTCAAAACTTAAAAATATTTACAAAAATAGTTTTCTATAATTTTTTAAAATGAAATAATATTTTATATAGCTTATAAAGATAATATATTTTTTATAGCTCCTATTCCATCCTCATCTACAAATATTTTATGCTAAATATACCCGTAATCTTTTAAATGAAGCTAATCAAATGTGAATCTAAAGTAACTTAGGATCATTGTGTTATATCTATATACTAAAAGCCAGAACTCACCACCTTAATTTATACTATGAATTACGAAGCATTAAAATTATAAAATTAAAATATACGAAAATAGTCCTTATGGTTATTGATGCGTTGCAAAGTTAGTACTTAAAGACTAACTTTGCAACGGAACGATAACCCAAAGACTATTTCTGTAAAAAATTCTATCAACAATTTACGAAAATAATCATTTGAGTTATCGGTCTGTTTCAGAGTTAGTTCCTCACGCAAATGACGAAACACGGGTTGCAAACCTCGTTAAAATAAAAACATTACATGATACATCAAAGACAAGGAGTTTTGCTTACAAGTTAAAACAAATGATGAGACTTTCTTTTTTAGTGCAAAATATTAATTTCTTTTTGACATTTTTATATCTATAAATTTATAAACAACAAAAATGAGAGACCCACTCCTTTTTAAGCTTTCCATCCACCACATACCTTTTGCTCCCACCTAAAATAAACATCATACGTAGTATATGGCAAATCCCACATCCTCACGCGCCACTACAAAACGCCGTAAACTCTCCGACGACAAACAATCGCTTCTCCCCGGCTTACCAGATCACATCGCGCATCTTTGCCTCTCACTCGTCTCCCCCTCCACCTTATTCTCCGTCTGCCGGGCATGGCGGCGGTACATCTACACCGCCGCATGCCCGCCTTTTCGATCACTTTACACACTCTCTTTACCAACAGCCGGCGGCGCCGCCGCCAGCAGCCACCACAACCAAACACTAAAACTACACTCATATGACCCCATTTCATCAAAATGGACAACCATTGACTCACCACCACACCTCAAATGTCTCACGCGCCGCCAGCCGTCCTTCATTTCGCGCAACTTACCAATACAATCTTTATCATTTTCGGGCCAACTTGTTCTCATAGCCGCCACTACTATCCGCAATAACCAACCATCTCCAGCCTTCACACACCCTATACTCTTCGACCCTTTATCCAACTCATGGTCCTTAGCATCACCGTTGACCACCCCACGCCGGTGGTGCGCCGCCGGTGCTTTTCAAGAAACCCTAATAATAGCCTCAGGTGTAGGAACCCATTACACACAGTCAGTTTCACACACTTGTGAGAAATGGGTACTTCTTAAAAACGATACAAACGATCATAAACGCAAGATTTCACATGGGTTCTTCGAAAAAATGCGAAATTTGAAAAACTCAAAACTTTGCCGTGAAGCCATTGATGCAGTAGGTTTACGTGGAAAACTTTGCATGGTTAATGTTAAAGGTGACTATGCTAAAGAAGGGTTTGTATATGAGATAGAAAACGATGAATGGGTGGATATGCCGGCCGGGATGTTGGCTGGATGGAAAGGTCCGGCGGCTGCAATGGATGAAAAGGTTATTTTTGTTGTGGATGAAAAGAAAGGTGTTTTGAGGAGATATGATGAAGATAAGGATTGTTGGGTGGATGTTGTGGTGGATGAGAGGCTAAAAGAAGCGGAGTATATAGCAGCGGGTGGTGGTAGAGTGTGTGTTGTGTGTGAGAAAAAGTGTGGTATATTGGTGGTTGATGTGGTGAGTGTGGTGGCGCGTGTGTGGTGGTTGGATACGCCGCCGGGACGTGAGATTTTGGGGATTCATGTTTTGCCACGGCTAACTATCTCTAAGATGGCCTAATCTTTTAAGCTCGGTCGGACCCAGAACTTATAGTTAACACGTGTTAAAGAACAAAAATATTAGGTTTATTATTGAAAAAATCATGGTTTTTGACAAAATTTACGTTATTTGAAGAAAATCCATGTGGTTTCAAGAATCTCTGGAAACCCCCCAGTTCCGCCCATGGTGTTAAGACATTATGTTGCGTATATCTAAGACAAAAGAGTTGATTTTCTCGTGTAGTCCGAAGAAGGATCGGTCTCCAATTAGCCGTTTATTTTCCACGGTTATGTTGGCCGGAGTTTGGATCGCCGGTGAGGAGTTAGAGTCCAAATCATACCTTTTTGATGTTGATTATTTTATTTGTTTATTTATAGTAAATAATATAATAAAGGAATAAATTATTTGATTTGTGGATATTCAATGATTGTTTGTTACCAGTATGAGATCATACACCAATGAGTAATGGATTCTTATGTCATTCCCCTTTTTTATGGAAAATTTTGATGCAAAAAAGTTTTTCTAAAGTGATCAAAGTTCAAGTGCTCAACTTTTCAACATTAAAGAGAGCTTAGCCCATACTCCCATAGCGTATAATAAACTTTTAAGAAGCCCCGGATATTATTTTTCTTTAGTTCTTGCGAATCCTTTTGGAATGTTAATGATAATCAAATTAACATTGGGAGGTAAACAAATAACTAAGATTGATTTAATTGGAGCTATATCAAAAGATTGCACGTTGGTAGTGTAATGGACTCGGTTTTGATAGATAATAAACTCATTGAACTGTAACTGTGTCATAAGGAATTTTTTAAAGAGCAATGCTACAACCACATAAATTTTACAAAATAATTCCCACATAATGATGTGTAATAAAATGATTTGTTAAAAAAAATAGATGGCGGAAGAAATGAAAGAACAATGGTCTAAAGTGTCATGCCAACTCATTATGTGAGAGTAATGTTGTAAAATTTTGTGGTTCTAGCATTACTTTTTTTAAAATAAAAAGAGCCCATAAGGGAATCAGTTATGCATTCAAAGTGAAAAGCGTATGTACTTGTTTGAAAGATTACATACAATACAGACGAAAAGTGACATGTTTTAATGCTTTAAGTGCAAAATGCACGAAAATCTAATACCTACCACATTATGATTTAAAGTCAATCTCGAACAACTAGTTTAATAAAGTACAACGAAACTCCCTCAAATAAAACGGCTGTAATTAATGTGTAATGTGATTGTTAGCTACTGTTCACTTAGGGTTTTTGCGCTAGATGGTCGCTATACTTTTCTAAAATGTTTAATCTAGTCACTGTATTAAATTTTTGAGTATTTGAGTCATTATACTCTTTAAAAGGTTCAATTGTGTCACCCTCCTGTAATTTAACAGTCACAACCGGATGTTCTGGCAAACTCGTCTTATGTGGCATCTATGTTTTTCCTTCTTCAAGAGTACAAGCAGCTTCTACGAAACACCATCATCTACTACCATCAAACCGCCGTCATATGCCGTGTCTAAACAAATACATAGGCTGAATCGGTCAACGCCCAGCGAGCCGAAACAAATAGGCTGAATCGGTCCAAGAGCACAGTGGTATCACGCCATGGATCTCGGTCGATCCCTCTCACTCGACATCTGTGGTAATTATTATTATTATTATTGATTTTTATATCATATATATATATTATTGATTATACCATTTTGGTGTGTTAAGATTTTCATTTTTAATTTGATTGAATCTTATATGCGGGTGTATGTACAGAAAAATGACGTCGGCAACCAAAGAGGAAACCTTCAGAGATCGACGCACGTTCTATCGTTCCACACCGTTAACGAGTGTTATTCCAAAGACTCCTGAGGCTCTCCGGATATATGTAAGTATTCTTTCAAACCATACTTAAAATGATCATCGATTAATATAATGTAGCAACCGCTAATATATTTACTATCTTGTGTTATTGTCACTACATAGGATAGGAATGAGGGAGTCGAGGCGACGGGTGAGCACACACTGCAGCAGAAATTCAACGCGTGGTCCGAGGCGGAGGAATGCTTCGCGGCCCATTCCTGCGTGGGTCGGTAATGCCAGGATACGTCCCGCTCAAGGCTGAGCTATACCGAACCATGACAGAGAGGGATGTCGATTTCATCGATGGAGCTTGTATGAGGAGCGAAACGGTGTCGCGGATGCTTTTGTCGGTATGATTTCAGGTGAGCCAGCGGGAGTGGCGGGAGTCGCGCGCGTAGGATAGAGAGGATGGTGAACGATAGGTGGGGTGAGGATGGTGGCGATGACACGAGTTAGTCGTCGTTATAGTTCATAGTATGGTACATTATTTCTTTATTGTTTTATCTTGTGGACTATTGCTTGTGTCCTAGTATGCTACATTTAATCGTTGTTTTTCCCTAAATATCAAGTGGACATATTCGGCTTTGGACTGATTTTCCCTATATTAGATTTGGTTTTGGTACAAGTTGTGGTTTTATTTTGCTATGCGAGCTGCGTTTACTTCTGTATTTGTGTTTTGGGCTACATGTTGTGGTGAGTGTATAACAGGTTTTGGTAGATTTTTTCGGGAAAAAATTCTGGAAATTGCCTGATGTGCATAGCAAGATTTTTTCCGGAAAAAATCTGGAAATGCTGCTGTGCTGGCTGTATTATAAAAAAAATTTCTAGACTTTTTACCAGCGACATGTCGCTGGGAAATATCCGTAAAGGACAAAACTCTCGAGGGAAAAGCGTTGAAAGTCAAACTCAAAGGGGGACTTTTCACCAGCGACATGTTGCTGGTGGGGGGGGGGGGGGGCGGGGGGGGGGGTGGGGGTGGGGGGGGGGGGTGGGGGGGGTGGGGGGGGGGGGAGGGGGGGAGGATGGGAAAGGTCTAGTAATTACTTAAAGAATTTATTATTAACTATAAATATTTGGTTTTAATCAGACGGTTTCCCCAGCGGAATTGTCGCTGGGGAAGATACTGCCACAGTGGCACAATTCTTGACCAAAAAATTCGTGGGGCCCACTTTCGATGGGCTTGTCACTGGGAACGTTTTGCCATCGAGCTTACCCCATCAACTTTTCCCCAGCGACATTTCGCTGGGGATATGTTTCCCCAGCGACATGTCGCTGGCGAAAGGGTCGGAATGTTGCTGGGGAAAGCATCGAATGTTGTAGTGTCATCAAGAACATATAAAGAAGTGAAAAACATCGATCAAGATTCATGTTACTGATTGAGAACATATACTCCATAAAGGTTACTGAATAAGTTTGAGGTATCTTTTTTTGCAAAAAATTAATTTACTACACCTTATTGAATTGAAGTTTAATTTGCAAAATAGAATTGGAGAATTGATACAGTAAAATTAAACACACATTAACAAAACGCATGCAAAGGCACTGTTACATTAAAAAAAACCGAATCTTTCATAATTCATATGTGCAAAGTTGATGATTCACAAAAAGGGTAAAATGTATTACTCACTGAGTAGATAAAAGAATAAAAATAAATAAGTACTCATAATTAAAGAGAAATTCAATAATATATGAACAAATATTATAAAAAAAGGCAATTACATGTGACGTGGCATCATATTTACTAGTTGAAATAATTTTGTTGACATGGAAATTGGGGTAGATCGCTGATATGGACACAAGTGATTCATTTGTGTAGATTTATAGATGTACAATGACTAATTTAAATTAAAATGTAAGTATAATGACTTGAATAAATGAAAAAATTGTACAATGACTAAATTAAACATTTTAGCAAAGTAGAGTGACCTTTGAGTGTAAAAACCCGTTCACTTATCGTTAATTTCGTTTGATATATAGGAGTAACTGTTATATATCAAAGGAAAGGTATAATGATGGTGGTGGTGAACGATTATTATTGAGTGGATATTGTGATGGATAAGAGGCTATACGAGGGAGGTATATACTATATAGCATTAGGTGGTGGTAGAGTGTATGTTGTGTGTGAGGAAAATGGTGGCATATTGGTTGTTGATGTGGTGGCGCGCGTGTGGTGGTTGGATACGCTGCCGCAGTGTGAGATTTTGGGCATTCAATATCATTTATGCTACTGTTAACCATATTCAATGTGGCATAGTTGTAAGACGACCGAAAGGTCAGGTTCTCATCTCGCTAGATAAACATCTTATGAATTTATGATAGTTTCGGAAAAGTCTTGCAACAGAAATACCGGTTAAGGTGCGTATATCATAATTAAAAGGATTGATTTTTTTCCCCGAATAGTCTGATCGAATATGAATTCCATTCGATTTGCGCGGCTATACTCTGCCACAGTTGTGTTGGTCGGAGTTTAGATCGACAGTGAGTGAGATGATAGAGTCCAAGAGATTACTTTTTGATGTTAGATTATTTTATTTGTATACTTATAGTACGTAATGAAACATTTGATTTTGTAGATAGGTAAATTCATGGTTATAAATAGCGTGAGCCGTGGCGGCATAGTCAAGTCTCACGCTTTAGAAGCCATAGCGAGTTATGACGTTTTTTAATGCGTGACTTAAGGCGGCACAAAATATAAAAATATTTATAAATTTATATATTTATATCATATTTTAAATATATTGAGTTTACAAAAAGTGTCATACATAAGAAAATAAAGTAAATAAATTATTTTTGCATGTACTCTTTTTTCATTTTATAATAACCAAACGGTTTTTATCGAAATTGAATTAAAAAAAGCCTCCGCGCATCATAATTTATCGCGCCTTATCACGTTTTTCCACTCCTCATCGCATGTCAAGCCTTAAACATAAGCATTGGTCTATTGCGTAGCGTGAAGGTCACGTCTCGCGCATTTGCGAGGCCTTAGCGGCGTCATGACATGCCTTTTAGAACCATAGGTAAATCACTAGAAAATATTATAAAACCCTATGCACTTGACCCGCCCTCCTCTATGATGCCGGGTTGCATTAATTGTATCCGACCCGCTTCCAACCCTTATTAAAAGTCAGAAATTTAATGCAAGGCAATGGGTGCATTAAATGCGGCCACCCGACCCATCCAAACATAACCCGATCCACCACCTAATTAATAATAAACCAATATACACGTGGTAGGTAAGTGTACCTTCCTCTCCACTTTACACCAAAAAAATTCACACACATCATCCTCTTCATCTCCACCTTACACCAGAGCATTTCTCCGTTCATCTTCTTCGTTGTGGAGAAAAGAAGGTATGGTGATGAAACTGAGGATGGTGATATCCCCCGGCTGAAGTGTCATCGGATACAAAGGTCACATGGAAGGTATCAAATTCTTTATACAATATTCACTCTTATTTCTTTCATATTTAACAATTATTACGGCTTATGCACATATACAAATTGAATCTTGAAATTAAGGTTTTTGCATAATTTGGGGTTTTTTTTTATTTTGGGGTTTTTCTTTATCAATTTTGGGGGTTTTGTATAAATATTGTGTCTTTTTTTTAGGTAAGATGGTAAGGTTAATAT
>BQNB010176831.1:0-13023 GCA_026074375.1 Tanacetum coccineum
ATAGTGAAGGATTATATGTATATATAGTGAAGTGTTATATTGAGAACCCATTTTAGGTGCAGAGCTTTATAGAACTATTCTAGACCAATCAGAATTTAATAAATTGTTTTCTATTTATTTAATTCAATTTATTATCTAGGGATATTTTGGGTATTTTAGATAAACATAGTTTTTTGTCAAATTTGAAACTCCCTATAATAAATGACACGATAATTAATGATATTAATTGTATTGATTGTAACTCCCTAAAATAAAAGATACCGTTTATTCATTCATAATTAATGATATTGATTGTATTCTCATATTTATTTTGTATTGATTGTACTAATTAAAATAAATGATGCGATTTATTATCTGATAACAAATTATACCATTTATTCTTTGATAATAAATGACACGATTTACATACATTTTTTATTATAGTGGTTTCAACTAAAAAGTGTTTTTTTTAAACATGTTTGTACTTTAATTTAGATATATATATATTTTTTTATGAAACATGTATGTTTTATTAAAAACAAGTATGTTTTTTTCATTTTAGAACATGTTTGTTCTTTTTAATTATGAAACATGAATGGTTTATAATGAGATAAACATGTATGTTTTATTTGTGAAACATTTCTGTTTTATTTGTGAAACATGTATGTTTTTTTTTATTTTGGAACATATTTGTTCTTTTTTTTTGTATAAATCTCCCATATTTTTTTATAAATCTTCTTAAAATAAATGACATGATTTATTTTGTATTGATTATATATCTAGATTTAGATTACACTCTTGAAACTTCCTAAAATAAATTATACGATTTATTTTGAAACTCCCTAAAATAAATGATATTGATTGTTTCATTCTTTGGTAATAAATGATATTGATTGTTTCATTTTGAAACTTCCAAAAATAAATGATATTGATTGTTTTATTATTTGGGAAATAGTTACGATTACATTTTTTTAATTATGTTTAATACCAATTATACCCTTATCTATACATTTCCAGCCAAATTTTAATTTCAATTATTTACATATATATATATATATATATATATATATATATATATATATATATATATATATATATATATATATATATATAGTGAGACTTTCTTTTCAGAACCATTCTTAGTGCGAGAACTGACAGAACCACCAAAAAACATGCATGCACGCCTTCAATAATTGTATTTTTGCACATATGTTCTAAAAAACAACATATATGTTTTAAAAAAACATAGTTGTTCTAAAGAATTTGATAAGAAATTGGAAATACAAAATTTTTCTTTGAAGGTGTGCATGTATGTTTTTATAAGGCGTGCAACAACAATATTGCGGTAGTGTGTAAGGTTTTTGTGAAAGAAGAAGAAACATAGTTGAATTCTTACGATTATTGATGATTTTCATGTATTTTTTTTATTTTTAAAAGGCGTGCATGCATGTTTTTGGTGGTTCTGTCAGTTCTCGCACTAAGAATGGTTCTGAAAAGAAAGTCTCCCTATATATATATATATATATATATATATATATATATATATTAATTGTAATGTTTGTCATTTAGCGAATGGCATATGTTTGTCACAGAATGAATAAATCTTACTTGTTGTTTAATATTCAATCCTTGAAATATATTAGAAAATGAACACCTTTAGTCCCTAGACGAGTCATACTTTACGCCGTAATTAATTTGGTTACGGCGTAACCTCATCGACGTGGTTACGCCTTAAACTTTCTGACGCGGCCACCACTCCGCCTCACGCTTACGTCGCATCGGCGCTGTCATTTCGGATTACGGCGTAAATAAATAATCACGTTGCGCCATATGGGCAACAATATAAATTTTCATTATAGAAAATAAGATTAGGCTTTAACTATAATTCGACGTTACGCCATAAAAGCCTCGTCAGCACTGAATTCGTTGTATTAATAAATGATATATGGCGTTAATCCCTGCGAGCATTACGCCGTTAAGGTCTTCAAAATCATCCAAATCTTTCATAAATAAATGATCACTTATGGCGTAACTACATGTATGATGTTACGACGATATGCTGACTTTGCTAAGATATCCTTCCATAATAAACTGTTACGGCGTAAACCTTTAGTGTGTTTACGCTGTAAAGTCGCCTTTGATGACATGTCTTTCTTGGAATAAGTAACCTTTTGAGGTGTTTACTCCGTAAAGTCTCTAAGAATCCATATTACTTTGCATTTTAAGTCATTTTCCCATGTTTCTTGCTGCATTCTTGCATTTTACCTAAAAATAACAAAATGATAGAAAATATCGCGTCTCTCCAGTAGCTTAGGAAACATTTGCAGGTGAAATAGAGTGGTAATTTGAAACCAACAGATTAAATATTTGATGTTATCAGCACACAAAATAAAAAATATTTTTTTTGTTGTTGTTTTTTCTTTTAGAAAATAAATGAAAAATATGAGTGAATGTGGGACTCCTCACATACGACGCGCTCGCGCTCTTCTCTCGCGCGCCGCTATTGCCTTCGAGAAAAATTACGCGTCTTAATTTTTGAGAAGAGTCGTTAGCTGGACTCCTACTTTATGGGTTCATTCTTTCAGAAAGAAGGGAGTGACTGCTTCCTTTTGGTCATTATATGCTTCATCTTCATGATATAACTTAAGTCGATGGCCATTAACAATAAATGTATTTCCATCTTTTCCATATAGTTCAACATATTCGGATGGATACTGATACTTTACTATGTATGGTCCCACCCAACGAGATCTGAGTTTAGGTTGTTTGAATTTGTAGTTTGAGTGAAAAAGCAGAACCTTGTTTTCGTGTCTGAAATCTTTTGATATTTTGAGTTTTCTATCGTGCCAGACTTTGGTTCTTTCCTTGTATAGACGAGAGTTTTCATAAGCTTGGTGTCTAAGTTCGTTCAACTTTGTATGTAGCGAAACATATTCTTTTTATCAGAGTTTGATGAGATAATGGGTAATAAAAAATTTCAATGCCCTGTATGCTTCCACCAACTGCTTAGATTTTCAAATCGGTAGATGGCCTTTTTTCCCATAGATTTATTTGTATAGTGTTTGGTACCGGTAGGTGTTTTGTAGGCTAACATATGCGAAAAAAAGCCCACAGAGCGTCATCAATTTTTTTGACCAAATAGAGGATTGTCTATAATAGTCTTTAGAATTCTTTTAAGGGCTCCCTGTTTGTGTTTTCAACTTGGACCCACTCGTTTTGTAGGGTGGTTCTAGTATGTTGTAGAGAAACGGTGACTGCCAATTTCATTACTTGTCATTCGTCTTCTCCATCATTTTGTTATAGAAGTAAGTACCTCGGTCGCTGATTAGGGCTTTCGGCATTCTGAAACGGCAGAATAGTTTCTTCAAGAAAGTGATAACCACTCGGGCATCATTGGTCGGTAAGACTTGAGCTTTGGCCCATTTAGATACGTAATAGACAACGACAAGAATGTATTCAAACTTATATGATGTTGGGAATGGTCCCATAAATTCAATACCCCATACATCAAAATTTTTACATACTTGAATGTTAGTTAAGGGCATTAATATGTGCTTAATTACACATATTTTATATCTAATAAAACAAGCCTAAATGACCAAAAATAGACAAAAACTGCCAAATATATGTTTGTTATTTGCCTTTGGACTGTGCAAAAAAAGGATTTTTTTAGGTCACAAAAAAGAGAAAACGACAAGCAAATTGGACAAAAAAAAAAAAAAAACAAATCGAGACGGGAACACAAGAGCTGAAAACGGCAAAAAGTCTAGGGTCAAAAAGTCAACAGAAAGTTTCAACCCGACAAGCCAAGATCAACCCGTTGAAGCTGAATTAGGAAAAATATAACTTGAGGGACAAAAGTGCAAGTTTTATGTTGTGTAGCATGATGATAAAATAAAGGACTGAATTTGCCAATTCTAGTAACTATAATAGCTTGAGGGGGGCAAACTGCCAAACCTCAAGTTGTACCCGCGCTTACCTTCGCGCTCCACTTCACATATGTAATCAACACATTATGAGTTGGGGGCTTAACCTGCCAAATTCTCAAAGATGTACCACACAAGATTTTAGACAATTTAACATACCACCTTGAGTGGAACCAAATTGGACACCACAAACCTTTCCCTTCACCCCCAAAATTAAAAATTGATGAACCTAACCTAACCATTTCCCGCCAAGCTTAAACTCCCACTACAGGTCACGAGATACCCTTTCCCTCCCCCTAAAACACTCAATCTCCTTCATCTTTTTACCCTGCAACTCAATTAACCAGTGGGTAAGACTTCACCTTCACCTCCACTACCACCCTCATTGCCAAGTTGGCAATATCACATTATTCAAAGCACAAATCGAAGGCTGTGATTGTTTTTAAAGAAGCACAAGTTGATATTAAGGGTCTAGATAAGAGTTTGGGTTCCCTCTCACACAACAAAAACATCTCAACTTTCTCTCTCACAAAGAAAGCATTTGGAGGCCCAAGATGATGGACTTGAAGAACATAAAAGAGTCATAAGGACTATAATTACCCAGCAAGACACAAGAAACAGACATCAGCTTTTTTTATCTTAAGTTCCATTATAAACTTGTAGGAATATTTTAAGTTGTTGAGTTTATTTCAGCTTATTTCTTAAGCATTGTACTCCTTCTCAGTTATAATACAAGTGAAATTTCAAGTTTTAAGTTTTTGAGTTATATTTTCCATTTATTAATTATATAAATCATAAAAATCAAAAAATAAGGTCTGTCACTTACTGCCATCCCTCGGAGCATAGCAAAGTGTGGTATGGGTATGGTTTTAGAGCGCCATGGGGAGCATTAGGGTTTGTTTGTGATTGCTGATTCATTACAGGAAAGCTTAAGGAGCGTGTAAGTTCCCTTTAAGTCTCCGCAATTTTTATTCAAAATCTAACTGTGCATTGCTTATTATCTGTATTGGTGCTTTTCTTGCTTATTTTGTCTCTTTTCAGCCTTATATGTCATATATTTGCATTTGAGATCACCTTAGTTAGTTAAATCCAAGTTAGAGTTAAAACTGCCTTCATTGTGGTTAAAACTGCTTATTAACTTATCTAATTAATAAGTGCTTTTCAGTTTTTGTATTATACTTATTATGCTTTAAAATTGTTAGTTTTCTATTGTAATAATATCCACAAGTTATATTCATCCTAAAACTAGTGTAAAATTAAAATAGAAATTTAAGGGGTGTTTGGATAAGCTGAAAACGGGTCAGTTTGGTTATTGTACAATGGTTATGGTCTTTTAGTCAGTTTTGACTAGCAATAATTAGTGTTAATTAAGAGTTTTTATAAGAGGTCAAGTGTCAAAACCATCTTTTGAAGTAATTTGTGCTTATGGTTTAACCTGAGGGAAATTTGTTTCTCAAAAGCTATTTGATTAAGCTTTTTGAAAATCTATTTTTTCTGTCTTTGTTTGAGCTTGGTTTTAATACTAAAAGAGTAGTCAAGTTTCATTTTTTTTACTTTTCTTGTCTCATTTTAGCATCTGTCTAAAATTTTCAATAAGTAACTTAAGTTAAAACTGTCAAATTTCAGATTAAGTTTTAAGTTAGTAAATCAGTAAATTAGCCTCTAGTTTTTTGTGCACAAGACCGCATAGGATATTTGTTGCTACTTGTTTTGTAACTTATTTCTACTTTTGAGCTTATTTGGTGGCTTAATGGTAAGCCTGCAATAAGCCCCTTTCCAAAGGCAAAAAAATCTCCCCTGGTGCAAAGCAGTGTCTTTAAAGACACTGCATTTGTCTCATTTATAGGATTGAGTTTTAGATAAGCACATCGTTGTTGGAAGACCTTATGCCCTCATTTAAGCTTTATAAGCTCAAGCTCATAGGCAAGACCCTAGCATACTTAATTTTAAGCCTGAAGTATGCTCTTTAGTTTATGTGTTGCAGTTAAGAATTGGAACATACTTAATTGTTTGCTAGGCTTATTAGTTGAATTTTTTTGCTTAATCTTGTGTTTACTAGTCCATTAGGTGTAGGTAACCATCATTGTTTGCTTATTTTCAGTTTCCATTAGCTTATAAGCTCTTAAAAACCCCAACAGAAATAAGCCATAAGCCTGAACAACCATATCAGGCTGTTTAGCTCAATTTGGGAACCTTTTTTTTCTTGCTTATTTTTTGGTAGAGCCTTAGACTCTCCTTGGCTTTTATTGAGAGCCCATATAGCTCTTTGCCAACCCAATAACCCTCAAGCTTATGACTCATTTTTGGTTTTATTTTATTTTGACCCCTCCCCACACCCCACACACTTTTTGAATGTTGGTGCTCCATCAATTTTCTTTTTTTTATATTTTGTTTTGTTTCTTATTCCCCACGCTCCCGGCCCCCTCTCCCCCCCGCTACCTTCCCCTCCCCCCCGTTTTTGGTGTTCTTTTTTTGTATTGTTGTTTGTTTTTTTGCCCTATTGTTTTGTCTCTTTTTTTTATTTTGCTTAATGCAAAGCCATAAGTAGCTATTTTGACTGTTTTGATGATGTGTAGGTCCATAGCTTTTCTATTTAATTTTATGGCTTATTGGCTTATCCAAAGTGCAAATATTGATTCTAGTGTGCATGTGTGCGGGTGTCAATTTCTGTAATTGATTATTTTCCTTTTTTCATTAGCTTAATTAGTTTAAAAAATAACAAAACCGAAATAAAAAATTAGCCATTTAGTCATTAGCAATTGTCTGTTTGAGATATAGCTTTTCTAAGTTATTCTTGGACTTTCATAAAAAAGTATTAGTTGAAAATTGCTTATTTTTGTCATTTTTAGTTTGTAAAAAAAATTTGAAAAAAAAATAAATAAAAAAAGGGAGGCCAAAGTCTGGGTGAGCATTAAGGAAGAACCCGGGACCTCAAGCCCTCAACCCTTTTTAACCCCCACCACTACGATGTTCTACAATAGTCATCCGGTAGGTGGTTTGTAAGGTTTAATATTTAAGGGCGTTTAGCCATTAAGCTATATACGCTGTTTAAGCTTTTTTTAAAGCTTTTGCAATAAGTGGTTTCCCAGCTGTAATTTTTTCTATAGAACCTTATTCTTTCAGCTATTTTCTATAATTTTGTTAGAATTTTTATAAACGTTTGATATTTCTTTATAATATATTTTCTTTTATAAACCTTAAAAAATACTAAAAAAATAAAATTTTAATTAGCAAAATATAACTTTTTTTTGTAAAATTTTCTTTGTTCATAAGTTTCTAGGAAAAAATATTAGTTTTCTTTGTAGGGTCATTTTTCAAAGTTTTTCATTTTTTAAGAACGGATTCGTTCCCGTATTGTTTTGACTCGTTTGTAGTCCAAACGAACTCCGTTTTTAGTCTATTTTTTTTAACTTTGGTTTTAGGACAAAGTGAATCTATTTTAGTTTAAAATAGTTTTCTAGGGTTTAAATTGCAAACAAGCAAGAAATCGCACATACACACGATCTAATCATCCCATTAGCTCTGATACCAATTGTGGTATATCCTATATCATAACACGGGATCGATTCTTGGATTTGGCTAGTTTCTAGAGAGAGAAACACTAGAGAGAATATTCTAGAGAGAGAAAATGTGTTTCTTTGTAAATGAAATAATAACTAGCTTACCTCTTCCAAAGTTGGAAGAGGCTATATATAGTACTTACAATATACCGGGTATTCGTACCCGACTTAAAACCAAAAAACGTACTATTAACTATTCAGCTACGAGCTATAATAAACAGTAAAATACACGGGGTGACCGAGTCTTTTTCTAATATCTAACAATTTCGAAGAATATCAAGAAAGTAACGGAAGTAATTGATGTTGAGAATTGGTGGATAGACAATTCTCGGGTTTTGAGGTGAGTTGTTTCTTTGATCGAATGGAACTCTTCTGTTTTGTCGACGATTCTTCGATTCAGAGTACGTTCAGGTTCAGGTAAAGGTTCAACAAGTTCAGAATTGGAAGCACGTGTATGCATCCAAGGGAGAATTTGTTTGGGTCAGTTTGCTAGAAAATTATACGACGATTTTTTTTAAAAAGGGGGAAGTTAAAATAATTTTCTAGAGTTGACTACAGAACAACTTAAAAATCCTCGGCAACGGCGCCAAAAACTTTGATGTGACATAAAAGCTTTAAATTTATAATGACTGAAAATACCAATTTTATTATAGGGAAACACACGGGTAAAAGTATAACCCACGTATGTAGTATAATCTTTTTTAGGTAAGACCAGGTTGTCCACAGGGATTTGAGTAGTGTTTAAGTAACCAAAAATAGACTTTAACAATTTTGAAAATAACTTTTGTTTTACCAATGATATTAAAGATGACTACTCGGATAGTTGAAAATAATTCATAAGTGTTGGAAATAATTAAGGCCTCGAAGATGGAACCTTTAACTTATAAAAAAGATTTCTCGTCAGAAAACATTTTCACAAATTAACTTGATTAACTCAAGACTTATATTTAGCTAACTAGACCAAATGTGTCACTCAAATAACCCAGTTGCTAATATATCAAAGCTTATTTTGTTTATCAGTTTGCGAAAGTGGATTTCTCGATACAAACGTTAAAGACCATAGACAAATCTTTAAAACCACATAGATCATAACGGGTCTTTCGACCTATACCAATATGATTATATAATCTAAGATTGATAAGCAAAGCCGACAAGATAAGATATAATAGGGTTGCAACATAAGCTTGAGATTAAAGAGATCATGATCATACCAAAACACTTATTCATTATCATAACATCATCGAGTAGTCATGAGAGATTTAGCCTCTCATGGCTAAGGAGTTCATAACATAACTTGATTCGATAACAAACTTTATTCTTTTACTAAATTAGTATGATGTTCTTCGTCGTTCTTGGTGATTTGATCTTGATTCTTCAAAGGATATGGTGTTTATGCTTGGAGAATGGTTGGAAAGTGTTTAGGACTTCATAAGGGGATAATTGTGTGTATTAGTTGAAGAATGGATGAAGGGGTGAATGAAAAGGATTGAAATTCGTCCTCTATTTATAGGCCGTGTGAGGGGTGAAGTGCGGCGCACAAAGTAATTTGTACGACGTACTTGGTGATTAATTACAAGGGGAATTAAATGTTTATTGAAGAAGTGGGGCACACAAAAGTAGTATTTGTGCGGCGTACTTGGGGTATTAATGCAGTAGTATTTATGACTTCATTTATTCTTCAACGTTAGATGGGAAGTGCGGCTCACAAAATACTTTGTGCGGCGTACTTGAGGAGTTAATGCTGAATTTGACTAAGTCTTTTAATTCTTTTGACTTGAGGATAAGTGCGGCGCACATTTGCACTTTTAGGCTTGATTTTTCATCTTTTCTTGTATGTTGTTTTCCCAAAGTGTATAAATACTCGATCTTTGTTGTGTTTAACCTCGGGATGTCTTCAAGTGAACCTGCACATATTTCATGCTATTAAGTACTGAAAGTTCATGAGAAATGATAAAATATAAACATATAACGTCACCGAAAACATGTATAATTTGGGCGTTATCAGTTATAGTCCAAGTAAAAACATTTGACTTGGTTCTCTATAACTTTGGCTCTGATACCAATCTGTAACACCTCCAAATAGGGTCGTAGCGGAATAAGGGTCTGAGAGTGTTACATCATAGATCAATAGCACAAGATGAGAGAACGACCTCTATATGAGTCGTTTGTAAATGATACAATGGATTAAAGAAATTGTTTGTTACAAAAGCCTGAAGATTAACTTGTTCATCCTTGAAAATGTAAAGATTTTAATACATAACATATATTCCCAAAATGTAATGCACACAATTCTTTATAGTAATGTGACGCCAAACTAATGACCACCAATGTATCCTTGTTTCTTATACCTTATTGACTTGAGAAAAACATGCTTTAAAACGTCAACCTAAAGTTGGTGAATTCACAAGTTTAAGTAATGTATAAAGTAGGACCACAAGATTTCAAAGTGTAAGACGTGTAACACATATAATATCTCAAAATGTAATTACGTCTGCACTAAGCTCATGACACTGAAGCTACAACATGTATGTATATGCAAATTAATGCCAATAGTGTGCCCGTGTAGATGTTCAACCCGCAACATCCAAATCCGACATGGTATACGTCCGTTAGTTCAGTATCACCAAAACTAGTGAGCGCTACTGACCCGAACGGGGATGTCAATCCTAAATAGATCTATTCATAACATTCACGCTTACTACCAGTAATTAACAGTTCATGATTCATGGGTATAGTGGGTAATAACTACTTAGGCAAACTCGTAATTTGTTTAAAGTGTACTTACGTCCAAATGTAAAACAATGCATGTTTCTCACCTCGAGAATTGTAAATCATTGGAATCGTATAAAAATGGGGCTATGAACCCACCTCAAGTGAATGGTTTGATTATATAAATCAAATAAGTGAAATGTTTCGCGAAATCCGAATGCAACCTAATTAATTATAGGTCGTATGTGTATAATGTATTTAATGTAAACACAACATCATATGTTATAGAGTTACACCACCACCTAATAGTTTTTGTTTAATTTAAAAAAATCAAAACAAATTTAAATCGTATTTGTTAAATAAATGTCTACGTATATGTATCCATAAAATAAAATATTATTTTTGTCCAACCATTGATTATTTGTTAACAATACATGATTTAATATTTTTATTTATTATATAATGATATTATTTAAATAGTTTAATTATTTTATAAAATAATATTTATAAAGTTAAAAACGTATATAAATATTATATAAATGCGACTACAATATTTCTTAAGATTTTTATAGCCCAAACAGACCCGAAAATACTCGTAAACCATATTTAAGTTTCTAACATATTGTTATATTTTTATAAAAATTACAGAAAATTGTTTATAAAAATTAATTAATTTTTGTAATTTCTATTTATCTGATATCTTTAAAAATTCATAACTTACTCATTTTAACTCCGTTTCGCTTGTTCTTTATATGTATGGAATCAGGGCGAGATAAACTATTCAAATAAAACACTCATTGTTTTTATAAAAATATGTGTCAAAACAGTAAATTCAAAACAGTTTTTAAAATCATTTTTATAACTTTAATCTTACGAAAATCATATCTCCTTCGTTATAGCTTTGTTTTTCGAGTTCCTTATATGCTTGGAATCCTCATAACATGTACTATCATCATAAAACATCCATATATTTTATCAGATCTGAAACAGTGCCAGTTTTTATAAAATTACTTTTATAAAAACACTTTTATATATTTAATTCTCGTAATCTTGTAAATATCATAACTTCATCGTTATAGCTTCGTTTTTCGAGTCCTTATATGATTGGATTCCTTATGAAATGTACTATTTTAATAAAATACTTCCAGAATTTATAAAATTTTGAATCTTAATAGAATAATTAAAGCAGTCCATTTATATATAAGATTTATAAAGTAGTTTTTATAAATTATTACTTGATTAAATTTGTATAAGTCCTATAAATTAATTTATACCACATGTCTTACATATTTTGGGTCCTCAAATTCATATCCATCATTCTTGTCCAAATAAAGTGTCCACACAATTATTTGTGTATAAACTTTAATAAACTTTCAACAATTAATTTATAAACTAAATCTATAAATTAACCAACAATTATATAAAGTGTTTTTATTGTGTTCTATCATATTTTTAACATAATTTCATCATAAGAATAAATAAGTACAAATTTAAGATCAAGCTCGTCTTATTTTATAAATCCACAAAACAAACCTTAGGTGTTGATTAACACATAACATGATATAAAATATGAAAATAAATAATCAAAAAGATTAGGATTTATGTTTAGACCTCAATGAAGATGTATGAAGATGATACACAAATCAAAACCAAGTATTTATCCCTAAATACTTCCACAAAAACCCTAGCTTGCTTATGAAAACCCTAATTTCTTCTTGATATAAACCCTTGCTAAAACAATATCCAAGCTTCCAATATACCTTGAATCACCTTAGATATCACAACTAACAATACTAGTATGCTTGTAATCTTTGCTAGGATCAAAACTATGGGAAACACTAAAAATCTATTTGAGCCATGGGTTTAGTGTAAGAAATAAGAGAGAATTTTTCTTGGTTTATTTGAAAATGGAAAGAGTGTATGTTTATTATACTTAGGACCTTCCTTATATAGCCAAGTAGTATTGAAAATCAACCTTAAACAAAACCATGAGTTAGAGTGGTTAAGGTACAACTTGTAAGGTGTTCTCCTCCTCCCTAGGAGGAGGGAATGGTTAGAAGGAGGGGGAGGGTACCATGATGTGCCAATTTATGGAAAGCTGGAGTTGTAAGGGTACTTGGTATTTATAACTAGAATGGAAGTAACCTTAGTGAGATTTAAGGATTTAATTTGTGTTCATATGTTGTATAACCAGCCATGGGTTTAATGTGAAAAATGATTAAATTTTGGGTATTGGGTATGATAGTGGGTATTTGTTTGAGTATAGATAGGTATAGGTGCTTCCGTGTATGCCTAAATGTATTTTATTGCGAAACGTAGACGTTTTACATAACCAATAAAAATATAATATGAAAGTTATAAATTACCCTCGTAATAATTATATAACACTTACTTGACGTATACTTTTACTTGTTTGATGTCCGTTTATGTTGAATATTGATTTTTAGTTTACGCGATTTAACTAAACGGTGAAAATTAAAAGCAAACGCGTAAAACCCTAAAAATAAATAATGGCAAGTATTGAGTCGTAAAATGACCTGAAATAACGGATTGTTACAAATGATAGGTCGCATACTTAAGCACATAGACAAGTATGAATTGATAAACATATTCAACAATCAATAATAAATTAAGCAATCGATATTAACAAACCAAATATTATATTATCATAATCATATCTAATACCCAAGGGTATTAGCCCTTAACCATTGTAATGTATACAAGCATAATAATGAACAACCAAGGTAACCTAACTAAGTTAAATGAATGTGATGACATCAAATAACGTCTATTTTATAGCATCAATTTTCCCACGATATTAACCCATTTTGTATAGTTATTGCAAAGAA
>BQNB010176833.1:0-13023 GCA_026074375.1 Tanacetum coccineum
TAAAATTTTGCGAAGGTAATTTAGTCATTTTCTGCTTGTTTTCGGGTCTCGGGCAAAACTAAAAAGTTGTCCGAAATGTTGTTTTACATCAAATTGCTTTAAAGTCCGAGTGGTGAAAACGTGATCTAGCTGGTCGTTTTTTATAAGTCAACTTAAAAATAACATATATCTTCTCGTTTTCAAGTCAAATAAGATGAAAATAAATTTGCACCTGAGAGATATGTATTAATAAATATGATTTATTATTTAAATATGTTCCGAAAAATTACCGGTTTCGCGGTAATCGTTTTTATGTGACAATTTAAGGTCAAAAGTAAAAAAGTCAAGTCGGACCCGAAAAGTTAAAGGGAAAAGTTGTCATTTAAAAATTCCAAAAATTGCCAGTTGTTAAAGCTGTTACTAATAACCAAATGCACCCTTAGTGCTGAATCAAAAACCAAACGCCCCCTTTGGTGCTTCACTTAAACCAAACGCACACCAGTTCTAAACAAGACGCTGATAACTTTATTCAGCAAAATTCGATGTTTCGACACTTCTTAATATACATAAATTTTGGCTAGGTTTGAGCAGGATATTTAATCCATCAAAATAGGTATCTCAAAAAAAATCATTTCAGGTTTTATGATTGATATAAACGCGTTATGAAGAAAGTCTCTTAATAGTGACAACATCAAAGGATAAAGTGTGATCGTGTGGGTATGTCTATATAAAGTTTTAAATGTTCGAGGACGGAGTCTAGTTTCTAATATCAGTATTGTTCGATGATTAATATCGGATGATGCTTATGGATGTAAGTATTCAACTTACTTGGCAGTACTAGGATGTAACGCGACCCTAAGTCTTCGTACTATGTCCGAAATGAAGAGTTTCACTAGATTTTTACTTAGGCGTTTATCTGTTAAGGAAGGGTTGCATTTACCTATTGGATAACGTCGTACAATTGGGACAAGCTTCTAGACCCAATAAACAGCAAAAACAACCTCAAAAATAATGACAATAACTATAATCAAATGGTGATGGATGCCCGAAGTGAGGACATTCGAGAAACAAATCCCCAGAATAAAATTCACACAAATGGGAGGAGCTCGTTCAGAGCAATATGGATCAGTGACAGGAATATTGAACTTCAGAGCCGATAGTTCAATTGAACCAAGTCTATTAGCTCCACAAGCAGTTCATGATCGTAAATATTTGTATCGACAAAAGTAATAACTTAAGAATGAGATAAGGTAGTTCAAAGTGAGGCCTTAAGATTTTGCTTAGTGGTAAGACACGATTGTGTTTCTAGACCTTTTCAATAGATTTCGGTGGTTATTGGGTTCAAGTTCATACTCGTGTCATATTGGATACCATTAAACCCACTTATTTATAATTTATTATTAGCATAAAGAAGCGTCTCAATTTATGTAAATAATGAATTGATAAACTTATGGTTCGGTGATTTACAATTTCTTTATTTAAATGAAGATGCGTCCCAATCCTTTCAAATAAAGAGATTATAAATTGGCCTACTTAATAATTTCTGATGCAATACGCGTACTCACAAAATCTTCAAGGTGGTGGATGACAATACGATGCAGGCGTTCTAATGATTATGAGACAAGTGTTTAAAACTCGCCTTCGGATACGGGGAGTAAAACAATCAGGGAAATCGACATAAAGTTCAAAATAGTTGGTGAGCATACGGTTAAAGTAAATAAGATAAAGATCTTATGAACGAGTTAACATAGCAATTATCGTATCAATCCTCCTATTACAAGTCCCGCCCATACAAGACTTGTAATACTTAGAGTCACACATAATTCCATGTAAAACAAAACTGTGGCGGGTTTCGTGTAAAACGATATTGTATAAGGTTATATAAAAAAAATTGAGACCATTGTTTAACTTACAATGTCTGAGAACAAAGTGAGACCATTGTGCAACTCACAATGTCTAAGAAGTAAAATGAGACCATTGTATAACTCACAATGTCTTAAAAAATGTTCTAGTATTTATATAATTAACTTTTTATATAAATAAATGTACAATATACGCAAAAGGGATGTAGGCATATATATTATATATGTATGTCATGTAAGCACGTAATGTAACAAGTAATGTAAGCAAGTAAGTAGTGTGTATGCACATGAAAAAGTTTGATTTATGCAATGTTTTGTGAAAACGTTATGTCAGGGTAAATTATGGCAAACCTAGATCTCAATAACCAGTCTCTGATACCAATCTTTACACCCCAAAAGTGTCCAACCGAAATATGTCTGGCGTTACATCATAATACAAACAACAAAAAAACTAGATACAAAGAGAACACCTTCTAAAAGTTTTTTTGAAAAGTAATCTCGTTGATTTTCTTAAAATTGATATAACATTTATCCCAAAATTGCATCACAATGAAAAGCTTGAAATCAATACAACAAAATTTGATCATTTGTATGTAAGTAGAAATCCATAAGTGAAATCTTGTCAAATTTAGACTCCAATGCACATCAAGTAAGCCAAACATCTAATTCACCTGAGAAAAAACATCTAAAAAATGTGTCAACAAAAAGTGTGATGTCTAGTTAGATTTAAGTATGAATGTAAGTTCCAATGAATGTGTTTGCCTACTGTATCATCACAGTACCATGTAAAATGTTTAAGCAAAAATATTGGATCAAAGATTTGTAAAGTATGGCTGACTATTTCAACCCTTAAATAGTCACAAAATGTATGTACTTAAATTCAAATCCAAGATTTGAAATGTATGCATGACCATTGTATCCAATACAATAGTCACCCTATGTGATTACGATTATAGACCTAAGTTCATGAAACTGCTCTTTGACTTGTATGTATGCCAATCTTTTCAGGCACTGTAAATGTATCCCAATGAATGCCAATCAATTTCAGACAATCAAAGTAAATGTTTATGTAAATGTAGTTTAATGTAACGACATGGTATAACGTTGGTTTCCAGTGATAGCTAGTCACCCGAACGGGGATGTCAACCCCAATAGATCTATCTTATAACATTCACGCTTACCCTCCGAGTAATTAACAGTTCATGCAACTTAAGCTAACCCCATATCAGTATAAAAAAAAAAACAAAGTATGTAGTTCCATAAGTGAAAACTAGTGATGTATCTCATCACGAGATATGTAAATGAGTATGTAAACGAGTTTGTAAACATTCATGTAAACACGTATGTGATCAACCATGTAAATGAATTTGTAAACACGTATGTAATCGACCATGTAAATGAATCTGTAAACAAAACGGAGAGACGCGGAGAGCAGCTTATATAATCGTCCATGTAAATAATGTTGTAAACAAGCTGTTCTCACCCAAAAATATAAGTACAACAAGTAAAACATGGGCTATAAACTCACCTCGATGTATAAGAACGATTGGCAAAAATGCACATACTATGCATAACACAACGGAAAAACCATAACGCTACACCAGAAGTTCGTTTAATCTTAACGCTATGACCCACTACCTAGTTAGTTATTTGAGTTTTCCCTATAATGATTAGATCAGACGCGACATTTTGAATAAAAGATTTATTTAACTTGTAATAGGTCCCCCCTTTGGTTGTTGTGTAAAATAAATAAATCAAAATCAAACGCAAGGGTGAATATATTCCGTATAATTACATAATGCAGAAAAAAATGAACATTATATAATACATACCATGAATTATAAACAAGATACACAACCAGAAAGAAAACTCAAGCGTATATAATACACTGCATGGTGTTATACTAAAGGTGACAATTAAATGATAAAACGTTAAATATATAATATTTTTCCAAAGTATTATATAAAGAAAGATTAAAAAAATAAAAGAAACTAAATAATTTGACAACGTGCCCGGATAATCCCCAAATGCATTAATAGTAAATTTCCTTTAATAAAAAATAATCACCAAACGTTTAAATTTCGGGATTAGATAAAATGAAATCACTCTCCTCTCATCTAATGATAAGTTTGATTACCGAGTCTTCATATCTAATAATTCTTAAGGCATTTAATTCGTCCTTTTTAGGATAATAAGTAAAGTAAGATTTGTAAAAGTTTACTAAGTGTAGCGATTTATAAAAATCTCGGCATGACCTATTCGTTTATTTGACGTTTTCCATACATATTTATTTAACCATTAAACCACCATTAGATCCGGTTTTATATTTATAAAATCTTACGATATATTTATTAGACGATTCATATAAACCAAACGTACCCTAATGGTTTTCCTGCTCACCCAAACACACCCCTACGGTGTTTCCTGCTCAACCAAACGCGCCCTAATTGTATTTCTGTTAAACCAAACGCGCCATAAAGCTGTTAGACAGCAAACCAAACGCGCCCTAAATCTGATAAACCCAGATCCAAACACCCCTATGTTGTTTAAACCCATAAACAAACACCCCTTTGGGGCTGTTAACCCCAAAGCCAAACACCCCCGAAGACTGTAAAGCCAAACGCACCCTATTCGGTTTTTCTGCAACCCAAACGCACCCTATACGGGTGTTAACAACAGAAACAAACACCCTTTGGGCTGTTACTACAGCCAAACGCACTCGTTGTGGTGTTAACCACATAAACAAACACACCTTCGTGGTGTTTATCAGAACCAAACGCACCTCTTTAATATTTCTGCCTAACCAACAGCACCCCTGCTGTTATAAAAACCCAAACAGCCCTTTCGGTTGTTAATCATCAACCAAACATACCCTTTCATCATATAACATCAAACAACCCCCCCCCCCTCATTCTGCTGTATAACATCCAAACGCACTCTAATTCGTCTTCTACTACACCAAACGCAGCCTATACGGTGATATAACCAAATCAAACGCACTTGTTTCTTGTTATATATCCAAACGCATCCCTGTTGGTGTTGATATAAACCCCAAACGCACCCTAATCTTTACAAAAGCCTAAACGCACCCTTTACTGGTGGTGATGGGGTGGTTTACCACGACGGCTGTCATGGTGGTGGAGATGATGATGGTGAGGAGGCTGCGAAGGTGGTGTGGCAGCGGCTGAGGTGGAGGTGGTGACGATGGCGTGATATGGTGGTGAAAGTGGTGCCATGAAGATGGAGATGAAGGTGGTGAGGGTGACGGGATGATGAGGACGTGATGATGATGGTGGTGTGATGGTGATGATGAGGACGTGATGATGATGTTGGTGGTCGGGTGCCGGCGGCTGTTGGCCGGAGTTCGGCCGGAGGCGGCGCCGGAAAGTGGAGAGAAATGTGTGTGTGGAGGCTATGATAAAATGAAATAACCCTAATCTCTAAACATATATATTAGAAATTTTTTTAAAAAAGACAAGTGTTAAATAGTCTAGGGGTTTTTGGTGTAAATATTATCACAGGGACCTAAAGTGTAAATTTTGTTAAATAATGGTTCGGGACTCATTTAAGCCACTTAACAGATGGATTGAAAACCGAAAACTGCGCCATTGAATTCGAATGTTTTCCCATAAGAGCTGTGTATATATTCACTCGGATATGTTGCATAAACATTTTATAAACTTATTTAAAATGTTTATTATTTATTTGTGTATCACAGTTAAACTTTGTCCGTAAAATGAAACTGTAAACTTAAATATCTGCGTTTTTAATTAAACGCTTTTGAATAATGATGTTAACAAAATTTATTAAATATTTTTATTTAATAACAAGGGATAATTAAATATAATTTAATTATTTTTGTGTCGGTACGCGTTGTTCTCGTTTTTAAAATTTTGCGAGGGTATTTTAGTTATTTTCTGCTTGTTTTCGGGTCTCGGGCAAAACTAAAAAGTTGTCCGAAATGTCGTTTTACATCAAATTGCTTTAGAGTCCGAGTCGTGAAAACGTGATTTAGCTGGTCGCTTTTTATAAGTCAACTTATGAATAACGTATATCTTCTCGTTTTCGAGTCAAATAAGTTAAAAATAAATTTGCATATGAGAGATATGTAATAATAAATATAATTTATTATTTAAATATGTTCAAAAAAATACCGGTTACGCGGTAATCGTTTTTATGTGGCAATAAAAGTTCAAAAGTCAAAAAGTCAAGTCGGACCCGAAAAAGTCAAAGGGTAAGATAGTCATTTAAATTTCCGAAAATTGCCGGTTGTTACAGTACCTACCCCTTAAAGAAATCTCGTCCCGAGATTTAATTTTTGTTAACCGATTGTGTGACCAAGAAAAAAAATTAAGATTTAATAAACCATTTCTAAACAAGACGCTAATAACTTTATTCAGCAAAATTCGATGTTCCGACACTTCTCAATATACCAAAAAAAAATTAGCTAGGTTTGACCAGGGTATTTAATCCATCAAAATAGGTATCTAAGAAACAATATCACTACACGTCTTATGACTGATATACACACGTTATAAGGAAAATCTCTTAATAGTGAAAGCGTCGAGGGGAAAAGTGTAGTCGCGTGAGTATGGTTGTATAAGGTTTTAAATGTCCGAGGACGGAGTCTCGTTTCTGATATCTGTAATGTTTGATGATTCACGTCAACGAGGCTTATGGATGTAAGTATTCAACTTACTTGGCAGTACCAGGATGTATTGCGACCTAAGTCTTCGTACTAGTGGCCCGAAATGAATAGTTCGACTATCTTTTTCGTCGATAAGTGTTTATCTGGTTTAAGGGTGGTTGCATTACCTATTGGATAAAGTTGCACCAGCCGGGACCACTCCAGGACCCAACAACAGCAACCATAACATCAATAATTATACAAACGGTAATGGGATATGAAGAGTGAGGACATTTCGAGAAAACAATATCCCTAGAATAAAGGTCAACAATTGGGAGGAGCTCGCGAGCTTATGCTATTGGTGGTGGAATATTGTACTCGGTCGTTAGTTCGAGGATGAATAAACTCCATTAGTTCAAGTGTGCACAAGTCGGTTAGCTCCACAGATAGTTCATGATCGTAAAGATTTATAACGGAAAAAGTAATATCTTAAGAATGAGATAAGGTAGTTCAAGTGAGGCCTTTAGATTCTGCTGAGTGGTAAGGCACGATTGTGTTTCTAGACCTTTTTAACGGATTCCGGTGATTTTTGGGTTCGAGTTCATACTCGTGTCATATTGGATACCATTAAGCCCACTCATTTATAATTTATTATTTGCATAAAGAAGCGTCCCAATTTATGTAAATAATGAATTTATAAACTTATAGTTCGGTGATTTACAATTTCTTTATTTAAACGAAGAAGAGTCCCAATCCTTTCAAATAAAGAGATTATAAATCATCCTACTTAATAATTTCTGATGCAATACACATACTCACATGACCTTCAAGGTGGTGGATGACATGACGATGCCGGTGTTCTAATGAGTATGGAACGAGTGATTAAAACTCGCCTTCGGAGACGGGGAGCAAAACAATCAGGGGAAATCGACAAGGAGAGATAGTTAATTAGTACTCAGTTAGAGTAAATACGATAAAGGTCGTTATGAACGAGTCAACATAGCATTATCATATCAATCCTCCTATATATGTCCCTCCCATACAAGACTTGTATACTTATGATTCATGCAAACATTCCATGTTAAACAGAACTGTGTAAGCGTTTTGTTAACATAGCAAATTATATATAATCCTTCATATAAGTACAAGTCCCGCCCGTACAAAACTTGTAATACGTAGATTCATATATAATTCCATGTAAACAAAATTATGACGGCTTTCGTGTACTACGATATTGTATAAAGTTATAAAAAAATATCCTTAGAGACCATTGTTTAACTTACAATGTCTAAGAACGAAGTGAGACCATTGTGCAACTCATAATCTCTAAGAAGTAAAATGAGACCATTGTGTAACTTACACTGTCTGAGGTATAAAATGAGACCATTGTGCAACTCACAATGTCTTAAGAAATGTTCTAGTATTTATATAATTAACTCTTATATAAATAAACGTACGATATACACAAAAGGAATGCAAGCATATATATTATATATATGTATGTCATGTAAGCACTTAATGTAACAAGTAATGTAAGCAAGTAAGCAAGTAGTGTGTATGCACTTTGAAAATGTTTGATGTGATGCAATGTTTGTGAAAACGGTTATAGTCTAGGGTAAAATATGCAACCTAGTTCTCTATAACCAGTGCTCTGATACCAATCTGTAACACCCCCAAAAATGTGTCGCAGCGGAAATATGTCCGGGGGCGTTACTTCATAATACAACAGCACAAGATACAAGAGAACGACCTCTAAATGTGTCGTTTGAAAAGTAATCTCGTTGATTTTCTTGAAATTGATATAACATTTGTCCCATAATTGCATCACAATGAAAAGCTTGAAAGCAATACAACGAGATTTGATCATTTGTATGTAAGTAGAAATCCATGAATGAAATCTTGTCAATTTAGACTCCAATGCACATCAAGTAAGCCAAGCATCTAATTCACCTGAGAAAAACATGCTTAAAAGGGTCAACATAAAGTTGGTGAGTTCATAGGTTTGTTTAAGTATAAATGTTGCACCAAAGATTTGCAAAGTGTGTATGACCATTCAACCCTTATAATAGTCACAAAATTGTACATATGAAAGTTGGACCGCAATTGTTCAAAGTATGCATGATAATTAAAACTATCACGAAATATTTCAAGTATGTATTGCCCAATGAGTGATTACGATTACTCTAAGTTTATGAAACCGATGCTCTATGTACCCATCCAAGAACACTCGGACAGTAATGAAAAACCATATGTACCCATCACAGGTGTCCCCTCCAAGAACACTCGGGCAGTAATGAATATGTACCCCTCGCAGGTGTCCCCTTCAAGAACACCCGGGCAATAATGAATGTGTACCCCTCGCAGGTGTCCCCTCCAAGAACACCCGGGCAATAATGACTGTGTACCCCTCACAGGTGTCCATTCCAAGAACACTCGGGAATTTACTTGTAGTTATCAGTTCAATCCGCTTAAGCTAATTCGTAATCATTTCAAAAGTAGAGTATGTATTTGAGACCAAAAATAAAGTCAAATAATGTATCCCAAAGCGAGCTATATAAATGAGTATGTAAACAAATTTGTAATCAACCATGTAAATGCATTTGCAAACAAGCATGTTCTTACCCTAAAAATATATGTAAAACAAGTAAAACATGGGGCTATAAACTCACCTTGATGTTGCAGAACAATTGACAGATAGGCATCTAATATGCACAACACGAACGGAAGACGAAACGGCTCGATCAAGAAGTTGCAACTAATCTTATCGGCTATGACCCACTAGCCTAGGATAAGGTATTTGGGTTTCTCGATGGATAGTCACATCAACGCGACACGTTGATAAAAGATTTAGATTTAAAGTTGTAATAGTTTGGTGGTTGGTTAAATAAATAAATTGAAAAGATAATCATAAAGCGTATAATATATTCCGTATATCTTACATGATTAAAAATGACCAAGTGTATAATTCATTTTATAGAATTTATTTAAAACATTTATTATTCATTTATATATTTTTCCGACAAACTCTATCCGTAAAATGAATTTTAACTTCAATAATTGCGTTTTTATCAAACGTTTTCGATTAACAAGATAATTAATTCATTAAATATTTTCATTTAATAAATTATGATGTTTAAATACAAATTTAATTAGTTTGGGTCGGTACGCGTTGTGTTCAAAATTTTTGCGAGGGTATTTCAGTCACTTTCTGACTATTTTCGGGTCTCGGGCAAAACTAAAAAGTTGTCAGGAACGTCGTTTTACATCAAATTGCTTTAGGGCCCGAGTTGTGAAAATGAGATTTAGTGGTTCGTTTTCATTACATCAGCTTATAAATATCATATATCTTTTTTTTTCGTTTTCGAGCCAAATAAGTTAAAAATAACTTCCACTTGAGAAATATATTAATGAATATGATTTATTATTTGAAATACATTCCGAAACTTTTACCGACCACGCGGTATTTGCTTTTATTAGACAATAAATGACCAAAAGTCAAAAAGTCAAATCGGACCTGAAAAGTCAAAGGTTAAAATAGTCTTTTAAAATTCTGAAAATTCTCAGTTGTTACAGTACCTACCCCTTAAAGAAATCTCGTCCCGAGATTTAATTTGTGTTAACTGATTGTGTGACCAAGAAAAGATTTAAGATTTAATAAACCAGTTCTACACAAGACGCTGACAACTTTATTGCACAAAATTCGATGTTTCGACACTTCTCAATATACCAAAAATTTTGACTATCCTCGACCACGCTATTTAATCCATCAAAATAGGTACCTCCAAAGTATCATTTTAGTCTTATGACTGATATACACATGTCCTAAAGAAAGTCTCTTAATAGCGACATCATCAAAAGAGAAGGTGCAATCGCGTGAGTATGTTGGTATAAAGTTCTAAATGTCCGAGGTCAGAGTCTCGTTTCTGATATCTGTAATGTTAGATGCTTAATAACGGACGAGGCTAATGAATGTAAGTATCTAACTTACTTGGCAGTACTAGGATGTATCATGACCTAATTGTTCCTACTAGAGGCCCGAAATGAATAGTTCGACTATCTCCTTCGTTGATAGATGTTTATTTGGTTCAAGGGGGTTGCATTATCTATTGGATAGAGTTGTACAAGTTGGGACCGCTCCAGGACCCAACAACACTAACCATAACGACCATAACTATAATAAAAGGTGATGGGATGCCGAGCGCGAGGACATTTCGAGAAACAATATCCCCATAATAAAATTCAACAATTGGGAGGAGTTCGCGGGAGAGCTTATGCGATAGACGGCGGAATATTGTATTCAGTCGTTAGTTCGAGGATGAATCTACTTCATTAGCTCAAGTGTAACAAGTCTATTAGTTCCACGAGCAGTTCGCGGTCGTAAAGATATGTAACGGCAAAAGTACTGACTTAAGAATGAGATAAGGTAGCTCAAGTGAGACCTTAAGATTTTGCTGAGTGGTGGAACACAATTGTGTTTCTAGATCTTTTCAACAGATTCTGGTGAATATCAGGTTCGAGTTCATACTCGTTTCATATCGGATACCATTAAGCCCACTTATTTATAATTCATTATTTGCATAAAGAATCGTCCCAATTTATGTGAATAATAACTTATAAACTTATGGTTCGGGGATTTACAATTTATTTATTTAAATGAAGAGGCGTCCTAATCCTTTCAAATAAATAAATTCTAAATCATCCTACTTAATAATTCCCGATGCAATACGCGTACCCACATAACTTTCCAAGGTGATGGATGACATGACGATGCATGTGCTCCAATGAGTATGAGACGAGTGATTAAAAGCTCGTCTTCGGAGACTAGAAGTAAAAACTACCAGGCGTTATCGACATACCGTTCAAGATAATTGATGAGTACTCGGTTAGAGTAATTAAGGTAAAGGTCTCTATGAATGAGTAAACATAGCAATTATCATATAAATCTTCCTATTACAAGTCCTGCCCATACAAGACTTGTAATACTTAGATTTACATATAATCCCATGTAAACAGAACTATGACGGGTTTTGTTAACATAGCAATTATCCTATAAATCCTTCTACTACAAGTCCCGCCCATACAAGACTTGTAATACTTAGGTTTATATATAATTTCCATGTAAACAATTATTATGACGGTCTTCGAGAAATACGATAGTGTATATAACTATGAAGAAAAATTTATTCTTAAAGACCATCGTTTAACTTGCGATGCCTGAGAAATGAGTGAGGCCATTGCGCAACTCACAATGCCTGACGAGTAGAATGAGACCATTGTGCAACCCACAATGTCTAAATAAAATAAAATGAGGCCATTGTGCATCTCACAATGCTTTAAGAAACGTTCTGGTATTTATATAAATAACTCTTATATAAATAAACGCGTGATATACGCGAGAGATGTAAGCATATATATTACATATATGTATGTCATGTAAGCACTTAAGGTAACAAGCAATGTAAGCACATAAGCAAGTAGTGTGTATGCACTTTGAAAATGTTTGATGTGATGCAATATTTGTGAAAACAGCTATAGTCTAGGGTAAAATATGTAACCTAGTTCTCTATAGCCAATGCTCTGATATCAATCTGTAACACCCTCAAAAATGTGTCGCAGCGGAAATATGTCCGGGGGCGTTACTTCATAATACAACAGCACAAGATACAAGAGAACGACCTCTAAATGTGTCGTTTGAAAAGTAATCTCGTTGATTTTCTTGAAATTGATATAACATTTGTCCCATAATTGCATCACAATGAAAAACTTGAAAACAATACAACGAGATTTGATCATTTGTATGTAAGTAGAAATCCATGAATGAAATCTTGTCAATTTAGACTCCAATGCACATCAAGTAAGCCAAGCATCTAATTCACCTGAGAAAAACATGCTTAAAAGTGTCAACATAAAGTTGGTGAGTTCATAGGTTTGTTTAAGTATAAATGTTGCACCAAAGATTTACAAAGTGTGTATAACCATTTCAACCCTTATAATAGCCACCAAATTGTGCGTATGAAAGTTGGACTGCAATTGTTCAAAGTATGCATGATAATTAAAACCATCACGAAATGTTTCAAGTATGTATTGCTCGATAAGTGATTACGATTACTCTAAGTTCATGAAACCGGTGCACTATGTACCCATCGTAGGTGTCCCGTCCAAGAACACCCGACCAGTAATGAAAACCATATGTACTCATCGCAGGTGTCCCCTCCAAGAACACCCGGGCAGTAATGAATATGTACCCCTCGCAAGTGTCCCCTCCAAGAACACCCGGGCAGTAATGTATATGTACCCCTCCCAGGTGTCCCTTTCAAGAACACCCGAGCATTTACTTGTAGTTATCAGTTCAATCTGCTTAAGCTAATCCGTAATCATTTCAAAAGTAAAGTAGGTATTTGTGACAAAAAATGAAGTCAAATAATGTATCCCATAGCGAGCTTTGTAAATGAGTATGTAAACCAATTTGTGAACGATCATGTAACAATCATAAGTCAATCATGTGAATGAATTTGCAAACAAGCATGTTCTCACCCAAACAATATATGTAAAACA
>BQNB010176835.1:0-13022 GCA_026074375.1 Tanacetum coccineum
TTGAGACCATCAACATAGAACTGGAACATAGGGTGACAAAACTTATTGCTGAGAATGAGCATTTGAAACAGACTTATAAACAACTATATGATTCAATTAAACCATCACGTGTTCGTGCTAAAGAACATGCTGACTCATTGGTTAATCAATTAAATCAAAAGTCAGTTGAAATTACTGATTTAAATGTTAAACTCCAGGAAAAGGTTTTTGTCATAACAACATTAAAAAATGGTCTTAGGAAATTCAAAGGAAAGGACATAGTTAACAATGCTGCCTAAGTGTCAAAAGCTACCACTATTGCTCTAGGAATGTATAAGCTTGACCCAGTAACTTTGGATCCTAAGGATAAGAATAATAGGGAAACTCACATATACTACCTTAAGCATACTATGGAACAAGCTGCTATTCTTATGGAGATAGTTGAACAAGCTAAATCACTAAACCCTTTAGATAGTGCATCTTACTCTACCTGTAAGTATGTTAAGCTAATTCAAGAGTTGCTAGGATATGTTAGAGATACTTGCCCTGATATTTACAAACCTAGTGAGAAATTAGTTGCTGTCACGCCTATCAACAAAAAGAAAATAGTCAAGTTTGCTGAACCTGTCATATCATCAAGTACATCCCAAAAACAGTTAGCCTCTTCCCAAACAAAGATATAACAGACCATTAACAATTTCGTGTCAACTTCTATAGGAGTTGGCCAGTCTACTAAATCTAGCAGGTCAAAGTCTACAGACAATACAAAGAATGATAGGATCCTGTAGATTTCCAGTAGTACCCAGAAGAAGAATAAAGTAGAATCCTACTCTAGGATAGTTAAGTCTTGTTTGAATAAACAGAATTGTGTTGTTGAACCATTTAGAATTGCAAATGTCCAACATTCCAAATTAAATACAAATTCTAAGGTAATATGTGTTAAATGTAATAGTTCTATGTTTGATGCTAGAAATGAATTGTGCTTTTTTGAATTTGTTTCTGATATGAATGCAAGTTCCAAATCTAAGTCTATTAAGAAAGCTAAAAATAAAGAAGAATGGAAACCTACAAGAAAAGTGTTTACTAAAATTAGATATAACTGGAGACCCACAGGAAGGACTTTCACTTTAGTTGGAAATGCATGCCCTTTAACTAGGATTACTACCACTAATAAAGTGCCTCTTAAGGAACCCATTCCTCTAAAAGTAGTTGCACAATAATCTGTAGTAACTGTTTTATACTAGGAGACCTAATGTGCCTAAGACTAATGGTTCTAATAGCAAACCAAAGATTGAAAAATTTGAGATTTCTAACAAAATGGAACCCGGTACATCTCGAGGATCCAATACTTTAGTTGCTCCATCTTCTTCTTTTGTCGATCTCAGGTTGTCTAAATTGTCTTGTGGTATTTGGACTCTAGATGCTCCAAGTACATGACTGGAGATCGCTTTCAGCTCACCAATTTTGTTCACAAGTTTCTCGGTACTGTCAAATTCGTTAACGACCAGATTGCAAAGATTGTGGGGTATGGTGACTATCAGATAGGAAATATCACAATTTTAAGAGTTTATTATGTGGAGGGACTAGGACACAATCTATTCTCTGTTGGTCAATTCTGCGACTCAGATCTTGAAGTAGCTTTTAGAAAACACACATGCTTTGTTTGTAATCTAGAAGGTGTTGATTTACTCTCAATATCTCAGGAAACCAACCTTTATACTTTGTCAATTGGGGATATGATGGCATCTTCTCCAATTTGTCTCTTCTCCAAAGCCTCAAAAACCAAATCATGGTTATGGCACTGACGAATGTCACATTTAAACTTTGGTGCAATTAATCATTTGGCTAAACATGGTCTCATACGAGGTCTTCCCAAATTGAAATTTAAAAAAGATCATTTGTGTTTGGTATGTGGCTATGGCAAAAGCAATTAAAACAATCACATAAACCTAAATCTGAAGACACCAATCGGAAAAAACTATATCTTTTGACATGATCTTTGTGGGCCTTCTGCGTGTTCAAGTGTAAATGGGAAAATGTACATCCTCCGTCATTGTGGATGATTACTCTCGGTTCACATGGTGAAGTTTTGCATCAAAGGTATTAAAGCTCATAATTTTATATCAGTTTCTAAAATGATACAAGTTAGATTGAATGCAACTGTCAGGAACATTCATACAGATAATGAAACTGAGTTTGTTACTCAAACCTTACAAGACTACTATGAATAGGTTGGCATCTCTCATGAAACATCGGTTGCGCGAACTCCATAACAAAATGGTGTTATTGAAAGGAGAAATCGTATGCTTGTTGAAGCCACTCATACAATGTTAATCTTCGTACAAGCTCCTTTATTTCTATGGGCTGAGGCAATTGCTACCGCATGTGACACCCAAAACCGATCCATTATACAACGATGCCATGGAAAAACTCCTTATAAGATCTTACATGAAAGAAAACCCGATTTATCCTACCTTAATGTCTTTGGTGCACTTTGCTACCCAAACAATGATAGTGAGAATTTAGGCAAATTTCAAGCTAAAGCTGATATAGGTATTTTCATTGGATATGCACCCAAGAAGAAATCTTATAGTATCTACAACCGACGTACTTGAAAAATCATTAAAACATCATGTCGATTTGTAAGCTGAAGGAAATGGCTTCTGAACAACTTGGTTCAGGACTCGGGCTTAAATCTATGACTCCTGCAACATCCAGTTTTGGACTCGTTTCAAACCCTATTATTTAACAACCTTGTAATACACCACCTAGAACTGATTAGGATCGTTTGTTCCAACCTATGTTCGATGAATACTTTAATCCCCCAAATATTGATGTTTCTCCAGTTTCAGCCGCTAATGCACCAAGAGCTGTTGATTTAGGCTATTCGCCTGTGTTGATACTTCAATTGGCTAGATGCTCCAGAACAAAGTGTTCCATCAACACAAGATCAAGAAAATTCTCTAATTATTTCTCAAGGTTTTGAAGAATCACCAAAAACACCAAATTTTCTTGATGATCCACTTCATGAATCTCTTCATAAAGACTCGACTTCTCAAGGATCGTCATCTAATGTGAGACCAATCCATACTCCATTCGAATCACTTAGTAGATTAGAACATATGATCATCCTTAAGGGCAAATGTAATCGAAGATCCTTCTCATTCTGTCTCCACCAGAAAGCAACTACAGACTGATGCCATGTGGTGTTATTTTGATGCCTTACTAACTTTTGTAGAACCAAAGAAATTCAAACAAGCAATGACCGAACCGTCATGGATCGATGCAATGCAAAAAGAAATTCATGAATTTGAAAGGCTACAAGTTTGGGAATTCGTGTCGTGTCCAGATAAAGTCATGTTGATCAAACTCAAATGGATTTATAAGGTCAAGATAGACGAATTTAGCGGGGTACTAAAGAATAAGGCAAGACTAGTTGCTCAGGGATTCAGGCAAGAGGAGGGTATCGATTTTGATAAATCATTTGCACCGGTTGCAAGAATAGAGGCCATCCGTATCTTTGTAGCAAATGCAGCCAACAAAAATATAATGATTTTCCAAATGGACGTCAAAACAACATTCTTAAATGGCAAGCTTAAAGAAGAGGTCTACGTTTCTCAACTAGAAGGATTTGTTGATCAGGACAACCCATCGCATGTGTACAAGCTTAAAAAGTCTCTCTATGGTCTCAAACAAGCACCACGTGCATGGTACGACATGCTGTCAAGTTTCCTCATTTCACAACATTTCTCTAAAGGTGCAATGGATCCAACACTCTTTACACGGAAAGCAAGAAACGACTTATTACAGGTACAAATTTATGTTGACGATATAATATTTGCATCCACTAATACTGCTATGTGTAATGACTTTGCTGATCTGATGACCACTAAGTTCAAGATGTCAATGATGGGGCAAATGTCATTCTTTTTAGGATTACAAATTTCTTAAAGTCCCAAAGGCATCTTCCTAAACCAGTCAAAATATGCTTATGAAATTATTAAAAAATTTGGTATGCTAACTAGTGATTATGTGGACATACCTATAGTAGAAAAGAGTAAACTGGATGAAGATCTACAGGGGAAACCAGTTGATGCTACACTTTACCATGGCATGGTTGGATCCCTCATGTATCTGACATCCAATAGACCCGACCTTATTTATGCAGTCTGCTTATGTGCCCGGTATCAGGTAAAGCCTACTGAAAAGCACTTAAATGCAGTTAAACGGATCTTTTGATACCTAGAGGGAACCATTAACATGGTTCTATGGTACTCGAAGGATACTGGTATGTCCCTAACAACATATGCAGATGCAGATCACGCGGGGTGTTAGGACACTAGACGCAGTACATCAAGAAGAGCATAACTCTTAGGTGATAAACTTGTTAGCTGGTCTTCTGAGAAGCAAAATAGTACTGCGATCTCGAGTACAGAGGCAGAATATATTGCTTTATCTGGGTGTTGTGTTCAAATCCTATGGATGTATTTACAGCTAACAGATTATGGTTTTCGATTCAATAAGATTCCTATGTATTGCGACAACAAAAGCGCGATTGCTCTATGCTGCAACAACGTTCAACATTCAAGAGCCAAGCACATCGATGTACGCTACCATTTTATAAAGGAGCAGGTGGAGAATGGAATAGTGGAACTTTACTTTGTTCGGATGGAATATCAACTAGATAACATATTTACTAAACCCTTACCAAGAGAAAGATTTAATTTCTTGATCGAGAAGCTAGGTATGAGAAGCATGTCTCCGGAAGTGCTAAAACGTCTAACAGAGGAAGAGGACGCGTAAAGGTGGTTACTCGCGGTATATCATGTATCATATGTTCATAAGATAACATTAAAACACAAAAATATTTTTCTTTTATATAAATTTTTCAAAAAGAAAATAAAAAATTAAAAAATCAGAAAAATATAAAAATATGTATCTCTGGCATGTCTTCTGAAAAATTATAACATTTACGGCCTTATAAATGTCATTTAATAATGATACGAGGCTGTAAATGAAGTTCGAGCAGAAGTTCAAAAGCTTTTAAAACATGCCAAAATGGCTTGCTATTATTTCTGATAGAAACCCGGTCATCATCTTAAATGCAAGTATTTCTAAAAGAAAACTTGACCTCTCAACAAGAATTTATTCTCGTGCATGGTCTACTTTATGACCATGCAGAGGCTTGTGTTTACTTTGCAACATAACCCATGCTTCCTTTATACAAATTAATATACGTGTCAGTGCATTTCTTTGTTAAAATAATAGAAATCTTATTTTCTAAGGTGTTGTTTTTCAGAAATAAAACATTAATCTCATAAATTTATTAGAAAAATCATTTTCAAAGACATTTGACCACTCAAACAACGACTACAACTCTTTAAATAGAAAACGGGTCATTGTTTGAGGGGGGGAGAAAATGTCAAATATCTTCTTCATAAAATCAGTTTGTGATAGAAGGATACGGTTTTAAACAATAACGGGTGAATAATTAAAGGGAGTTAATTAATCTTAACTCAATCGGGCTTTATTTGTTATGTGTGTAATCCTTTAGGGGTGTTATGGCAAAATGTGAGACTTACTCTTGATATCTAAACCCTAGTGACTAGTTTGGCCAATTAGGAAACAACACTTTTGCCTTAAGAGAAATTTATTAAGAAAATACAAGTTAACATAAACCTTAGGGGGGCATTTTAGCCAAAACCCAAAATATTTTAAACAAAAACACACCCACCCCCATTTTCCCTCACATACGCCTCAAAACCTCCATTGTTGATTTTTTTAAGACCTCCAAGAACTCATTCAACCTGCGTTTAATCACTAAGGTATACTTGTATTAATGCTTAAACACCTATTAATCGGACTCAATCGTGGTAATACACTCGAAAACCCTAAAACATTTATTGAAATTTCATCACTTTGTAAAGTGGATGAAACCTCAAATTGATTAAGGGGTTTTGGTCCTATAAGGGTCTAGAACATGTACCTATAACAGTTTTAAATAGGGTTACATATGTATATATTTTGGATGATTCTTGATTTTGAACAAATGGGAAATGGTCAAGAACATGTAAAAGTTCATGGGTTTGTTTTTATGAATGATACATTAAGTGTTTGTGAGTGTTTGCTTGAGTTTAAATATCTATTAACTACAAAAATTTTGGTTCTTTGCTTTGTTCTTTCGAGTCAAACATGTCAAAAGTCATGATTTTTATGGTTAATTCATGTTATAAATGATACTTTGTGTTTCCTAGTTGCTAAATGATTATGTTAAATGGATATTGATGATTGAAATCATGTAAAATTTTTGACTTAAGTTTTGTCTAGGCGAACTATGCGCAGGCGAACTATACAACTCATAGGCTTGGCGAACTATACGTCTACCCTTAGGTGAACTATACATTTGGCTTTAGGCGAACTATACGTCTACCCTTAGGTGAATTATACATTTGGCCGTAGGCGAACTATACGCTTGCTCTTAGGCGAATAATACGCAGTATTAGGGGAACTATACATATTTGAATTAGGCGAATTATACAAGTACATAAGGCGAATTATACATGTTTTTCAACTAGGAGTTCATTTCACTTTTCTTATATCTTGGCAATAAAAGCTTGTAAATAATTCTAAGAATAATCTTTCTTATTTAATTGCCACTTAGTCGGTGATTTAGGATTAAGTTTTCCTTAGAAATATTTTGTGATTGCCTTGCTTTCCATAGATTGCCTATAGTTAGTGTGTTATATGATTATGTGTGTCTTTCGGTCTCATGTTAATTGTCATGTGTGTCAATTCTTTGCCTAGTATATGTATGCCTAATTTCTAGTGAAAATCAATCTTGTATCTATAATCATTCTTCATGAACTAGATTGTCCTTCAGTGAAATATTTATTTGTTTGTATATAAATTATATGTGAGAAATCTTAGGAGAATCATGTCTTTCATTACTGCTCAGCAAACCAAACTTGATCTTGAACTTGTCTCCTAGGAGAAAAGGCTTGAGATTGAAAAATGCAATGGAAGACTCAATCCTGGAAAGAAACAGAGAGAACCTACATTTCAAGTTGTCCTGGATGCTCTTGCTCTCACTCTATGCTATTCTGCATTTCTCACCACTGCAGATGTTCCTGAAGTTTACATACACCAATTTTGGGATTCTATCCACATGTATGATAGTTCCTACAGGTTTAGAATGGACAAAAAGAAGAAATTCAACCTTAATTTGGAAAAATTCAGAGACATATTTCAGATTTGCCCTACAGTTCATGGTTAAAACATTAATGAACCTCCTACTGATGAAGTTATTGTGTCTTTCTTCAAAGAACTTGGTCATACTAGGTATATCAAGTCAATCACCGATGTTGTTGTTGATCAGATGAATCAACCTTGGAGAACATTTGCTACTATCATCAACATAAGTCTATTTGGAAAGACATCCGGTCTTGACAAGCTTCGTCTTTCTAGACCTCAAATCCTTTAGGGAATGTAATATAAGAAGAATGTGGACTATGTTGAACTACTATGGGAAGATTTCACTTTCTAGATTGACAACAAAGGTCTCAAAAAGAAAGAGAAGATGTACTTCCCTTGATTCACCAAAGTTATCATTCAATACTTCATTACCATAGACAAGACAGTCTCCAGGAGAAACAAGATATGCAAGCATACCTCCAGGGATGACTATCTGATAAACACTTTGAGATTCGTCTCTGTAAATGCAGAATCTCAAATTTATGAAGCTTGACTTCCTGAATCTATGACAAGTCCTAAGATGCGGGAAACCAAAGCTTACAAGACTTACCTTGGCTATGCTATAGGAGTTAGACCTCCTAAGAAGGCATGAAGTTTAAGAATCCTGCTTCTCCTAAACTTACTAATGTCCCAGTTTCACTTGAAGAACCCACAAGGAAGTCAAAGAGAGTTAAAAGACCTGCCAAGAAGTCTACTAATGCGCTAACAGTAGGTTTTATCATTATAGATACTCCTATGATGTCATTGTATAAGAAGAAGGAAAAGGTGACTATTGAGAAATGCAAAGGAATTGATTTGCTCTCTGAAGTGGCATTAACTGAAGAAGCTCAGTATAAAGAAGTTCGCAAGAAGAGTTGACTTTTACAAGACTAATCCAAGTGGTTCTGTTATAGTTACAAGTGTGGCAAAGATCAAACCTTCTATCATAAATGAAGGAACTAGTGCTAAACCAGGGTTTCCCTATGTGACTGAAGAAGAATCAACTAAGAGTGAAGCTGAATCTTGAGGAAGGGATGAAGATAACAGCAATAATGATCATGACTCAAGTAGTGAAGGCGATGATCAAGAGAGTGACAGTGGGGATGACAATACCCAATATGACAAAGAAAAAGGGTCGAATTCTGAGCATGAAACTGATGAGAATGAAACGGGTTCCCAATCTGATCAAGAGGAGAATAAAGAAGAGGTTAAAGATGATGAAGAAGAAAAGGAGGACGAGTCTGTTAAAACCTCGTCCAACTATACTTCTACTGATGATGAAGATGAAACCAATGTAGAATCAAAGGTTGAAAATTAAGCTAAAGGTGATGAGGATAAAGGAATAGATTATACTACCAATCAGTTCGACGATGATGTAGATGTAAGGCTGAATGAACCAGTTAATACTGATGAAGGGTTTATTCAAAAGGAGGGTACTGATGCTAAAATGATTAATGTCCAGCAAGGGAATGAAAATCTGGAGATCACAAACAATCAAGTCATAGAATATGCTCATGTGATAATTTCTACTGTTACAAAGAGGACTGAAGTTCCAGTTACTAGCTCTTCTCATTCATTCGACTTTGCATCTAAATTCTTAAATTTTTTAGATATTCCCCACACAGATGCAAAAATTGTTTCTCTAATGGATGTTCATGTCCATCATGAAGTACCAAGCAATCAAACACCTACACTCCTTACACTACCTGTTTCAGTTATCACTGAATCTTTACCTATATACACCACTGTCATCCCACAATCATTACCATCCTTTACTCCTCCACCACCACAATCCACACCAAGACCACCACTAACAACTAAAGCAACAAATCCTCTATCTGCACTTCCAAATTTTGCATTTGACTTCCAATTCAACAACAGAGTCTCAGCTTTAGAGAAAGAAGTTACTAAACTAAAAAAGGATAATCTTTTCAACACTCAAGTGACTGCTCTAGTAGATGAACATCTAGACACAAGGGTTGGAGCCACCAGAGACGAGTTCATTAGCTACCTTTCGGCATCCATCACTGCTAGGATCATAGAGCAAGTCAAGATTCAACTTCCTTAGATTCTACCAAAGGAAGTGTCTAACATTGCTCCTCCGTAGCCAAGGAGTCTTAACCAAAGTCTACATATGAGGCTGCTGCTTCGCTTACTAAATTTGAGTTAAAGAAGATTCTTATTGACAAAATGGATGAAAGTTAATCATATCTGACAGCTACTGAACATAGAGAATGCTATGATGGATTGATCAAGTCTTACGATCTCGACAAGAGTCTCTTCTTAACTTATGATAAAGTGTATTCGTTGAAGAGAAGCCGAAAATCTAAAGATAAAGATGAAGACCCCTCCACTGGATCAGACCGAGAGTTGAAGAAGAGAAGATAAGAAAATATGCTAAACCAACTAAAGGTCTGAAAACGAAAGAATCAAAGTCTGGCTCATCCAAAGGCACCAAGTCTCAATCAAAATCTTCTAGAAAGTATATTCAGGCAGAGGAACCAGAGTTTGAGGTTGCAGATTATGATATGCCACAAGATTAAGAAGAGAATCTGGGTAATGATGATGTAGAACCCAAGAGAAAGGTTGTATCTAAACGTGACTGGTTTACCAAACCTAAAAAACCTAAAGAACCCACTGATCCTAATTGGAATATTGGCAAGACTCCACAACAAGGACAAACTCAAAGCTGGTTAATGACCCTTGCATCTTCTGTTGATAAACCGTCAAAAACCTTTGATGAATTGATAAGCACTCCTATTGACTTCTCTGCGTACATCATGAATGGACTGTAGATCACCAATCTGACACAAAAAACCCTGTTAGGGCCAACATTTAACCTTCTTAAAGTCACACGTACCAATTTTGCTGAGCTAGAATATGACTTTGAAGAATGTTACAAAGCTCTATCGGAGAAACTTAATTAGGACAACCCAGAAGGTGGTAATTATCCATTTGATCTTACCAAACCCCTACCTTTAGTCATGAATGGGAATCGTCAAATAGTATCGGTTGACTACTTCTTCAACAACGATCTCAAGTATCTGCAAGGAGGAATTTCGACCATGACCTATACGACATCCATAACGAAGACAAAGGCCACTCAGTATGATCTTCAAGGCATTGAAGACATGGTTCCAAACATATGGAGTCCTGTTAAAGTTGCCTATGATAAATATGCATTATGAGGTATTTCTCATTGGAGACAACAACGTAAGACCTTCTATGCATATGCACGAGGCTTGGAATCCAATCATGATGTGTATTCTACTAAACATATTTTGGCAGTGACTCAGGTCGAGGTTATGCAGAAACATGGGTATGGGTATCTGAGAGAGATTGAAGTACGAAGAACTGATAATGAACTTCACACATTTAAGGAAGGTGACTTCCTAAGACTTTGTATCAATGACATCGAGGACATGCTAATCCTTGTTGTTCAGAATAGGCTCACTAATCTCTCAGGCAATGATGTTTCTGACTTTGCTATAACACTGCGAATTTTCACCAGAAGCATGGTTATTTAAAAGAGAGTCGAAGATCTTCAGCTGGGAGATGAAAGTTACCAGAAGAAGATCAACATCACCAAGCCAGAAACTACCAGACCTGGTATCAGGAAAAAGTACCCATACACTTCATATCAAGACCCTCAAGGATTCATATATGTTTACAACCAAGGGAGAAACAGGTTGATGCGCTCAGACAAACTCTACAAGTTCAACGATGGCACATTAACAAGGCTTCGAACTTCGCTTGATGACATCATCACTAAGAATATTTGAATGGAGTACCTGCCACAGAGAAGATGAAGTTCATTGGAAAAGAAAAGAGCTCATATCATGATTAAGGCTATTGACAAGCAGCAGAAGGAAAGAAGGATAATGAGGAGCTTTGAAAAGTTTATTGGTGGGAGACACTACGGAACTGACATTCGGCTACTTCAACGAACAATATAATTTTGTCATATTATGTTCGTCATTATAAGGTCATTTCGTATATTATAAACTTGTGAATATGTATATATGTAGTGTAGACTTTATGGTGACAATAAAGAGTGCTCGAGTACAAAGTTTTTCAAGAATTTCTTAGTAAATTCAAAGTTTTTCAAATTATTATACTCAGCACTGTCTTATATACCATCATAATTTGAGGGGGAGCATTAAAATGTCCTAATAATCGGCTTGTTAATAATTGGACATTTTTTCCCTAAAACCAGGAATATTTAAATCAATTGATATCCAAAATATTAAAAGATTTGACATTTTTGATAAGGGGAGAAAATATGATTAAAATATATGATTAAAGATGTGAATTTAATGACTCAAACGCAAGCTTCTCCATTCATGTGCTAAATGTTTTTAAATATCGATGCACTTGTTGAGGAGGAGCAGTACAAATGGTTTTAAGACTGTGAATGATACCAAAAGACCGACCATGTATTTAATTATTTGGAGTTATAAGGTGGTTAGGTATAGGTATACGTTCCCACGATCTAGCCAGAACCGGAGGGATCTACCCAGGGACATTCCACTAGATATTGTAGAAGTCCTTAGGTATGATGTAAAAAAGGAGTAAAAGTAAGAATAAGGGAAAAGTGCTGACTGAGATGGAGCTAGTACTGGAACAAACCCAACAAGGTACTAGTTATGAAGTCTTGGTAAGCACTGAAGGGGTTGAAGAATTAAAAAGAAAAGTTAGGATAAAGGGTGAAAAGAAAGAAGCCCTCCTTATACTTAGGCAGAAACCAGGTCAATACATCTGTTGTTAGAATCACAATGATGATTGCTGACATTGAAGACCGATATCATGGACACATTGATGCAATGCACAACCCTCCCTAGCCACTCAGAATCTCTCAAAATATTTCTATTTCATTTCTCATAGAGATTAAACACATTTCTATTGACTTTCTCACTCCGAGTTAGTTGGTATTGAAAAGGTGGCAGTCTGCTCCAGCCTCCGATTACTAAAACTAAATGTACACGATTGAGTCTAGAGCCAAAAGAGATCATCCATAAATCTTATTAGGGCACTTGTCTAAAATATGCTTGCTAATTCACATAATGTGAAAAACAAGAAATATATATCAAGAGTCCTATGCATTATCCTTGTGATTTTGCCAAAACATACGAGTAATACTTAAGTTGTCACAGTGAAAATGGAAATCCTGCTTGAGCCAACATCAAACAAGCTCTTAGTAGGTTACCTGTGAGATCCTATACAGATCGAACTTGTGATACTGGATATCAATTCGGTCCAGCTTATGAATTGATGAATGAATTTTGAAAAAGATAAAAATTGTTGGTGTGTCATAAAAACCATTTACATCTTGACACACCGACTGATTTTCCTAAATCAATTTTTAATCTTATGTCCGTGGGAAGCCTCACAAGGGTATCTGGACATAGGAAAGCTAAACACGAATTGACAGCTTAATCAGGAAGATAGTAACTTACCGGTTCATTCTTACCGTGTTGTCTGCTTTGAGACGCCCCGGTAATGATAACGGCTAGTGCAACTGTGAAACCCTGTCAATGAGATTATTTAGAATTCTACCTGATCACAGATAGTATTTATACTGAGTAACGGAGAACTGTGGTTGTTACAACTATAGTCGATGAAGTGACAAAGCCACTTTCGTCCGTATATGTTGTTTATTACTAACCCATTTATGCAGATTTCCTGACGGTGGTAGCAGTTTCCCGATGATGAGTCAAAGACAATACCTGTTAGGATTGATAAAAGTGACGATCTTATTGAGATAAAAGTCTTGTAATAAATAGAGAAATAATATTGTGTAATAGGTTAGGTGA
>BQNB010176836.1:0-13022 GCA_026074375.1 Tanacetum coccineum
TGTTTTGCATTTGTATTGTGCAGGAAACGGATATCACACAAAGGACAAAAAGAAAGCCAAAAACAAACAAAACCGAGCACAGAATGGAAAAGGCAAAGTCAAATCAAAGCCAAAGTCGGTCAAAGTCAAAAGTCAACCAAATGAAGAAAATACAACTTAAGGGACTATAATTGCCAAACCTCAAGTTGTATTACAAGAGTAAAAGACAAGGTCGAAATTGCAAACCGGGCGAAGTTTGCAATGAAGTTATAAGATTTGAGGGGCCAAAGCTGCCAACTTATCCAAAGCCATTTTTCCCGCCCAAACAAAACCCAGGTACAACTAAGGGATGTCTTCCCATACTTTTACCCTGCAAACCACTCAACACCCTGGATAAATCATTTCAACCACTCTACTATTCCCCCCCATACTTATAATTGCCATGTTGGCAATCCCTCACCATTTCCAAGTAATTTCGATGGCTGTGATTGACTCAAAAGAAGCACAAAAGAAATTGAAGGCTGAGATTTGTTTTAGAACCACCTCACACAACAAGCACACTTGGTTTTTGTCTCTACAAAGAAACACAAAAGAAAGAAGAGAAGAAAAGGCCAAGAAACCAAGACCTTAATTCGTTTTAGTATAAATAGGGCCATTGTAACCCAAGAAGAGGGATCGTTTTTATATATAGCTCTTAGTTACATTTCAGCTTATTTTTATGCGATTTTAATTTTCCAAGTCTTGTAACTTTAATTTTCGTCTTAATGCAAATTTGGAATTTTTAAGTCAATTCTTGATTCTATGTATTTCCTTTGTTAAAAGCTTTACTTGATACGTTTTAAGTCTGATAAAATCATATAAGTCATTTGTCTTAACTCCTTAACTCAGATACTAAAGATTTTAAGTAAAGTCATAAAAAAGGTCCACACTCAAATATACCACAGCTTATGGATGATAAGCCAGTTATGGATGGGCTTATGGACACTACTAGCTTGTTTTATACAAGCTAAAGCTTGTAGACTCTTTGTTTAACCCTGTTTTGAGCAAGGGTGTTGTAAGTTTCTCTTTTTCTAATTTTGCTTATTTACTGCAGAACTGCTTATAGTGCTTAGTTGTTACCTATGTTTACTTATTTATGCTTTATCATGATGTTTAGTGCTTATCTTTCTTAGTTGTTAGTTTAAAAATAGTTTGTGTCACCTTCTTAGTTAGTACTGTTAGTTCATTTGTTAAAACTGTTAGACTACTTTAGCTTATTTAAGTGCTTATTCTTGATTAAAGTCTGCTTATAAGTGTCTTATTTTGTTATTTGATAATCTGTTTTCAATAATTTAGGACCAAATCAGCTTAATATAAAAAGAAAAAAATGATTTGTGAAAACTTTAAAGGGTATTTTCAACTAGCAGTACTAACCCATAGTTAGTACTGCTAGTTCTCTTTTGGGAATTTCCACTACCAGTACTAACTTAAAGCTAGCAGTACTAACTCTAAGTTAGTACTGGTAGTTAAAACTGTTAGTACTGTTAGTTCGTTTTAACTTATCAACTTATCATTTCTGCTTATTTAAGATTTGCTTAGCTTTTTAGAGTAGATTAAACCATTTTCGTTTACTGTCTTTAGTAGAGATTAGTTAAGCTTATTTTCCTTTTCAGAGTAATTTCACTAGTTTATCAGTTTGTAGCTTTTAGCTCGTTTGCCATTTCTAGTTTACTCTAGTTGCTTATTCTTATGCCTGAGTGCTTATTAGGGTTAGTTAAATATCTGTTTTAGCTTATTTGCTTATTTCTTGTTTCATTGTGTTTTGTTAAAGCTAGCAGTACTAACTTAAAGCTAGCAGTACTAACTCCAAGTTAGTACTGATAGTTAATACTGTTAGTACTGTTGTTAGTACTGCTGAGTTTTTCTTGCTTAATTTAGCTTAATTGCTTTTTGAATTTGCTTATTTAGAGTTAATTAATCTTATTTGTTTGATTTTCTTAACTTATTTGTGTCCTTAGTATAAAAGTTTTTTTAGTGTTTTTAAACCGATTGCGCTAAGCTCATGACACCGAAGCTAAACAAAGTTATGTATGCAATTCAATGCAAAGTAAAGTTGCCCGAGTAGGTGTCCAACCCGAGACCACCTAAAATTTCTGATATGGTATACATCCATTGGCCTTGTTGGCACCAATCCTAGACGGGAAAGTCAATCTTATAACACTTGCGCTTACACTAAGTAATTAACGATTCATGATAGTGGGCATAGTGGGTTATCGATACTTAGGCTAATTCGTAATCATTTAAATGCTACATGCGTCCAAAAGTAAAACAAGCAATGTATCTCACCCCGAGATTTACAAAACAGTTATAAAGTAGTTAAAGCGGGGCTATAAACTCACCTCAAGCAAAATGTAAATTCCCAAAAGAAACAATGGCAACGAAAACGATGCACATAACCCTAACTGCAACTTAATAAAATAAGTCGCTTTAGGAAATATGCAATGCGTACATATGTATATGAGTTAAACAGTGCAATACCATTCTTATATACTCGTAGTGAGGAGTTTATGAAATTATATACGTTAAAAGTTAAGAAACCATTTTTTTAACACTTTAACTAAAAATAAACTAAAAAGCTAGTTTTATTAAGTTTTAATTCTAACTTAAATTGAGCATGACTAATTCATTTTAAATCTGTTTTTATCCGTTAAACTCTCTATACTTAGGTAAATATATCTACTTTCAATATTTCAAGACATCGATCTGCATATCCAAGTTTAAAGTGCCGGTTCATCAAAAAGTAAAACGGGACCTGCTGTTGCAAAATTTAGAGGTTTTTCGACTTCGTTGGGCCATAAGTCACTCATTTTCTAATGAAATCTTTTGGTTCAAAATCCTAGGTTTATCGTTTTTGAGTCTACTTTCTGAAAATATAAGCCATTTATCTTAGTTTATTACCAGTTATTTTATATGATCAAAATTGTGTAAGTGTGTCTAGGCTGTTAAAAGGCAGCAAGCATTACTCATCTTAAAAAGACCGTATCTTATTCATTACTTATCGTCACGACTCCATTCAACTCTCATATATTAAGTTAGAGTTTCCTCTACAAAATTCTCAACTAGTTCGATTAACCAAAATGCACCTATGATGGTATTTTTACGGTTGAATACTGGTACTCAGAAACTTGTCGGTATTGACTAATCTTTTTGTATGATTTATTAAAAATATTAAACGAGCTTCAAAAATTATGAAAGAATTTAGGGAACATCCCAAGACATATATGTAAGTGCAAAAAAGTTGACAAAACCTAGAAACGTGTCTAGGATAGGTTTATAAATCAAAACGTGCTGCTGAAATATTAGGAAATAAACTGTGTTTTGTAACTTAACTTTTTATCAACTTTATTAACTCCACAAGTATATGCGAGTGCTAATAAGAACATGGCATGCATTATATATGTAAATATAAGTATGGAAAATAGTTTTTGATGCTTACAATGTGATGATGAATGATAAATGAATACAATAACTTCAAAGTGCAAAGAACCAAAGTGTAAACCCTTATGATCTAGCCTCCCAAACACCAATCTAAGATAAACCAATGACCCAATAAACCAAGACTCTTGCTCCTTTTCTTTTCCAAATTCAGCCGTGTATATGTGTGTTTGAGTGAGAGTTTGTGTTTTTGAAATGGTGAAAGAAACTAGTTAGGTTCCAGTCTTGTTATAAGCACAAAAGAGGAAGGTATGTTGTTTATTTTAGAGAATCTACTTTTGACTAATCAATTTGGTATGAAGTGTGTTGGTTCATGTGATGGTGCCGTGTGATGGAATCCCAAGAGAGGTTCAAAATGCCTTGTTTGAGTAGCAAGGTCACATGGTTACATAAGAGACTGTATTCAGGGCCATCCCGTGGATTTTGGGTGCCCTGGGCAACCATGAAAACTAGGCCCCTAAAACAAGAAAAATCTAAATATACATACCAAAAAACTCAACGATATATCAAATGCTGCTATAATTGACTAGATTAGTATTTCTTTAACCGAAAGACACCCTATGTATGCAAAGGAATAAACTACAATGTGAAAGGCAAAACTTAAACAGAAACTTTATAAAGCAATCTGGAAGGTAATGATCAAACTTTGACATAGTTAATTATGATAAATACTTTTAACATCTCAACCCAAATGATAAAAAAACATATATGATCAATAAAAATACTTTTCTACCTTATGTAGATTCCTAACTAGTAAGCAAATAAATAATTACTTAATCAACATCATAGATAAACTCAACAAAATTAATACCAACAATCAAAGATTTGAAGTATTACCTTTAAATAGCTAACAATTAAATGTGATGATTAATGTTGATATTAGGAGATGATATCCACTACGTTTTCTTTGTCCCTGTGATTTCACTTATTTGCAGGTTTGCATTATTTGTCTTCGATTTGAAGTAGGTAACGTGAAAAACAAAACAAAAAACTGGTTCCGAATTCTAATTTTTACACAGAAGGTGTTTTATTAGACTTAAAAAAGGTGTTAATGTGTATATATACATGGGATTTCTAGAAATATAGTGCCCCTCAAAAAAATTAGGCCATGTGCATTGGCCCATGCTGCCCTTGCCCAAAACCGGGCCTGAGTGTATTAAACACAAAAATGGTGATGTAGTGAATTAAGGCAAAAGTGAAGTGGATCCTTACTTCTTTTGGTTGTGTGGGATGGCAAAGAAAAGAAGCAAGAGGGAAAATTTATTCAAATTTTGAATTAGCATGTTATATGTATGTATATACATGTGTAGTTTAGAAAGGTGGTGAGTGTAATACATGCATACTTGAGCGTAAATGTAAAACGTATACGGTTTACGTAAATGTAAATATGCGTGACATACGTAACATTTTTGTAATGATCATAACATACATGTTATGTGTAGACTTAACTAAGTCTAGAGTCGGTGTGCGTCCGAAGAAGTTTTTTATAGTACGCGGGATAACTTCCTGGTTTTAGGTCAAAATTAAGTACGTAAATAATCGTAGTAAAAATAATGCAAGTTAATAATAAAATATTAACCTGAAAAATGCCGGATGTTACAAAACATACCATTCCGTTGTATTCTCGACCGAATGTATACTCCACAACATGCCAAAAAAGTGTATCGTTTGATGAATTAAAAAAACTTTTTAAACTTTTTAATTTTAACTTCTTATAACACTATAAATACCCCATTTATTTTCTCATTTTATACACTTTTAATCTCTATCAAAAATCTTAAATGGTTTATTCCTTTTCACATAAGGTCGATGAAATCAAAGTTATGATTCAGAAACAAATCGAGGAGGATAAAGTTCGTTAGCTAGCGATTATGAACATAGCAGTTGAATTTGAGAATGCAAGCATAGCTAAAGATGATATGTGGAAAGCATACGATGAATGTAATGACATTCCACAAGAGAAACGTGCTTTGATCGACACTTTTTTAAAACAAGAATCTGGTATAGATTACGATATGCATAATGGTTTGTTTAGAAAGGCGAAAAATAGAACATCAAATGCTAGCTATATTGTTTGGATGCGTGTAAAAACAAATAGGACTATTGTGTTTTCGTACTTGTGACAATCCGTCATTTCAGGTCATTTTACGACTACAAACTCTCAATTATTTATTTTAGACTTTTACGTGTTTACTTTTAATTTTAACCGTTTAGTTAAATCGCGTAAACTAAAAATCAACAATCAACGTAAACCGACATCAAGAAAATAAAAGTTTACATCAAACAAGTGTTATATTATTTTTACAAAAATAATTTATAACCTTTCATATTTTATTTGTATACGTTACGTAAAACGTTTACGTTTCGAACTTTAGAACCTTTTTGCATGCATGTAAACCATTCTACCTATCTACACTCAACCAAATACCCACAATTATACCCAATACCTAAAATTTATAAAACTCTTACCAAAAACCAAACTAGGTCCGGTTACATATTCAAAACCAACACAAATCAATATCAAAGTTTACTTGGAAATTACCATGTGCTAGATTACTAACTTTCTTACAAGTTCTATCCACTTTTCTTACACACTATGACCAAACCACACCCTCCCCATGCCAATTAAGCACCAACCGCACCCTTTCCCCCTAATTCATAGAATGTGTAAGTCTTGCTCCTTTGATATATTATGTTTATAAGGAACTAACATCTAGACTTTCTCACACACTTCACACTTACAAAAACAAAAAACACTATCTCCTTTTTACTCATCAAAACCCATGGCTTATAGTAGCCTTAAGAAAATATTCATAGTTTCCATTTTATTGATTTTACAAGCATACAAGGATGATCAAGGGTATAATCTAAGGTGTTCCAAGTTAGTTTGCAAGTTAGGGTTTCCATTTTAAGCAAGGGTATTTCAAGATCAAGTTAGGGTTTTCATAATTAAGATTTAGGGTTACATAAGGATTTTAGGTTTAGAATCAAAATCTAGGATTTCCATTTGATTTCATACTTTGTAAGCATACTACACTCACTCTTTTGATTTATATATATATGGATTATGTTCATTCATGTTTTCTATACTTTCATTATGTATTTTTATCAGTGTTGCAAAACAAGGTCTATAAGGCCGATTAATCGCCGATTAGACGCTACAAGGCCACCAACCTTGCTGATTAATGTAACAGGGTCAAACAATAGGTCAACCGTGGTCAACGGTGGTCAAACTTTCCGGAAACCTTCTAATCTTGCCGAAAGTACCTAAAACTCACCGTAAACTTATTTTGATCACTTATATTAACTCTTTAAATCTATTACAAGTTGTTTTAAAAAAAACTGCCAATAATATCTAAAACTCGACGAAAATACACAAAACTTGCCGGAAATACCCAAATTTTGCAAAAAATGCCAATCCGATTAATCCCGCCTTGACCGATTACAAGCTACAAGGTGGTCGACCGCCCGGCTAATGATTTACGATTTTTGCAACCTTGATTTTTATACATAAACATCTTAATTATAAAGTTATATCACCAACTAGTTTACTTTTATAAATATTTGCAAAGAAAACAAGAAACACTACTTACTTATGATTTTAGACTTGTGGTTAGGTTTAAAGTTCATAAACTAGCTTAATCACTCTTATGATTATTTTATGATATTGTGAAGTATTGGAAGGGATTAGGTTAGTGGATGATTATGATTGTGGAAGGTAATTAGAATACATAGACTAGTGAATTTGTAGTATGAAAATAGAATAGAAATACTTGACGAAAACTTTGTAAAACATCTTTTGGGACAGCAGCTTTAGAACAGTAGGATACGGATATTTTGTCGAGCCAAAACCATAAATATGTGTTAGTACATCTTAACACGATTCCGTGCATATAAAGAACTCGAAAAACGGACTTAAAACGAATAAGTTATGACCAAACCAAGATTTGAAACAATACCGGCAAAACAAGTTTTCGGCATAAATCTGGCAGATTTATAAATGGTATTTTTGAGGGCTTTCGGGTCTTTTGGTTTCGTGTTATATAATCGTTATTGAGTAAAAGTTGACTAGACGACGCATATAAATACACATATAACTCACTACACCTAGCATTCAAGCAAACTTATATGATGTCAAAACTAAGTTACATTTACCTAATTAAAATATCTATACTACATATAAAAAACATATTTTCTTAAACTCAAAAAATAAGTAATGTTGTTTGACTAAAATATACTTACTTATAAAAAGTTATGCAATCTATTAAATTATTTTAAACATTAATACAATTTAAGCATAACTTTTTTCCACTCTCGCTTAATTGCAACCTGTATATACATAAAAAAGAGTCACACACAAATTGAAGATATTATAATTTCGCCGCTAATGTGTGGGTATTCATCTACGTATTAGTATTTATACAACTAGTAGCCCTTTGTCCCTAAATTATTTGTCTTTGACAAAAAAAAACACTGTTTAAAAAGTAAAAACAATAATATATTATGTTAGGATATCATTTCATCACCTCAAACACAAAAATAAGAAAAAAGAGATTTTAGAGAGAGAAAGTAAAACAAAAGAAAAATGGTTACTTGTTATCAAAAGAAAAATGAGAAGCAACACCCTCTCCACACTTGGAGAGGGCTTTAAATAGTTACAAGAGTGGACTATTCTTTTGGGCTTTGTGTTGGGGCATGGATCTTAATACAAATGGGCTTAGCTACCGACAAATAGGCCCAAACTTGCTTAACTAAACTCTCCGAAAACTACGTTTTTCCTATACAAGGATCGGGATTGTTTAATACCATCACTTTACTAATATATCTTCGGCTAAACAATCTCCCCCTAAGGGTATGGTCATTCAATTGTGGATCCATTCTTGTGGACCTCTTGAGTCTTGTAAGCCTTGTATTCTTGGGTGGAATTCCTTTTGAAGAGATCCGTTTGCATGCTTGTGATCTTGGCTTTGATCTTTAACTTGATATATTGCAAAAAATACAAAAAAATTACTAAAATATCTTGGTATTGGCCTTGATTGTCTTGACTACTGTGATCAACTTTAATCTTCTATCCTTGAAACTTTTATGCCCCTTGCGATCTTGTGTCATCCACCCTCGATGCTCAAGTCTTGAAAGCTTGCTAACATCTCCCTCAAATTTTTCTTTTAACATAATTACTTGTACCACAAATGTTCTTATGAGGAAGTGCTTGTTCATCAGAGATTGCGGAAGACTTTGATAGATTGAGCTTTCATCATGAATTAATCTTTGTGGATTGAGCATGAGGTTCTTGATTCTTGTCGGTCATGGACTAGAAAGAGGGGGGGAGAAGCGGTAGGGGAAAGGAAGTGGTGGGTGGGGAATGGGGGTTTGCTACCGTCAGGAAAAACGTGTGGCAAGTATAGGTTAGAGATAACTTTAATGGACGTAAAGTGTCTTTGTCACTTCGTGTATATGGTTTTGCCAAATAACCTACGGTTCCCCGTTAATCAGTATAAATACTGCCTGTGATCAGGTAGAATTCAAAAGAATCTCCTTGACAGGGTTTCGCAGCTGCACTAGCCGTTCTCGTTACCGGAGCATCTCAAAGCAGACAACACGGTAAGAGTGAATCAGATAGTTACTATCTTTCTGATTGAGTCGTCAATTCATATTACTGGAACAAGTTTGATTCATATAGAATCGCACCATCGTTTCTTTCCAGTTGACACAAGTTTGATTCATATAGAATCTCGCAAGTCACCTACCAAGAGCTTGATTGATGTTGGCTCAAGAAGGATTTCCATCTTCACTGTGAATACTAATAGAGTATTCACTCTGATGTTCTGGACAATTACCCACTAAGGATAATGCGTAGGTAGGACTTAATATTACCAAATGTTTATATAACTGATCGCACAAAACATTTTGTATATTGGAATTTGTTGTCCTAGTGAGATTTTGATGGATCTGTTGGCTATAGACTTATAAGTGCACATTTGTTATTTGGTAATCGGAGGCTGGAGCGGACTACCACCTTTTCAATATCAACGATCTCGGAATGAGAAAGCCGATAGAAATGAGTTGATCTCCGTGAGAAATGAAACAGAAATCTTTTGAGAGATTCTGAGTGGCTAAGGAGGGTTGTGCATTGCATCACTGGGTCCATGATGACTTGTCTTCAATATCAGAATCATCTTTGTGATTACCGATAGATTATGCATTTGTGACCACAGGTTTATTGCTAAGGTGTATAGGAGGGTTTCTTTCTTTTCACCCTTTGTCCTTACAATTCTTTTTCATTCTTCAACCCCTTCAATGTTAAACCAACGCGTCCTCATTATCACCTTGTTGGGATTGTTCCGGTGATAACTCATGCCTTGGATAACATTTTTCCCAATCTCACTTTACTCCTTTTTTCAATCATACCTAGGACTTCTACGCTTTCTAGTGGATAGTTCCTGGGTTAGTCCATAAGGATAGGTTCTGGCTGGATCATGGAACGAATATACCTAAACTTAACCGCCTTATAACTCCTTGAGAAACAACAATTGGTCGGTCTTTGGGGTATTGCCATGAAGATCCATAAAACCATTTGATAAAAAATCAATCAGTGTGTCTGAGAAATCATTTGAGACACATTGAGTGTTTCTAGAGTTACCAAAAAGATCCCCCTACACATATGCACCATATTATGAAAGAGTTTTGTACATGCGAGGTTTGGGAACGCACTTATAGATTGAAGATCATATCCGTTATTAATCCGTATTGATCACATTTTAATCACTATTCTCACCCTCAAAAATTGCATATGTGTTTACAATTTTTGACAATTAGTGAATTAAAACAAGTTAATATCCGGAATTCACATGAGCCTAACTAAGTCTTAGGAGAACAAAAGTGCCTGCAGAATGAATCATATTATTATACTCCCCTTAATTATAGAATATAGTGAAAACTTGGAGTGGGAGTTTGTTGAGCACACAATTTTGAAAGAATTTGAAAATTTATTTCTGAAAATATCTTGAAAAATTGTGCTCAACAGGAAAATATATGAGATACTCGTATATCTTATTTACCATCATTTACCTTAGTACTTCTCTTGAGCATTCAAAACTTTGAATGTTTATATGACTTTGCTCAAGACCGAGAAGATATGAACTTCCCGTTGTTTAGGATAAATGTACATTAATGAACATTTTCCTTTCTTTGGAGACCGAGTCCTAAGCTGACATTTACTTAGAAGTCGTAGAGAAAAAGTGAAAGGACATGTTTTGAAAGCATTTAAAACTCTCGCTCGAACTTCATTTATTCACCCGTGCTAATATTAATCAACATTTCTAGGTGCGCAAATGTTATCGATTGTCGAGAGACATGTCAAAGAAGATTATTTTTGTATTTTGCTTTTATAGATTTTATATTTTCTTTTTCTTGGTTTTACATTTTTGTATTTTTCTTTTTAAAAGATATGTATAAATCAAAATAAAGAGAAAGATCAAAAATATTTACAAGTAAAAGTTTCCATTAGCAGTGATAGTTGTTGCTAGAGTTGAAGTAGATAAAGTTGAATCTTGTTGTTATTGACGTCTATCGGACGCATCAGCAGTAGTAACAGCGGAAGACTTTGAAACAACTTGATTTTCTCCATTTGAATAACTCGTCGAACAAATGACCGAATAGATTTTCCAACTCTATCATTGACGTCATGACTATTATATCTACTGAAGTGAAAACAAGAAGATTTTTCTTCTTTTTAAGGTAAAGCGCACTGAAGTGTACACTGCCCTTTTATTTAGAGCTCGGGTTATGCACTGAAGTGTACATAAGCCATTGCTGAAAGCTAACAAACTTTGAATGTTTTGATACTAGCTCAAGACCGAAAAGATTTCTCTTTTCGTTGTTAAGGATAAATGCACTGAAGCGTACATTTTCCTTTTCTTTGAAGAACGGGTTATTATCTGAAATTTAATAATAAACCATTGACTTGAGCTAACAAACTTTGAATGTTTGATACTAGCTCAAGACCGAAAAGATTTCTCTTTTCGTTGTTAAGGATAAATGCACTGAAGCGTACATTTTCCTTTTCTTTGAAGAACGGGTTATTATCTGACATTTAATAATAAACCATTGACTTGAAAATTAGAGAACAACAATCGGATAGATCGAAGTATGCTGTTTCCTTAGTCTTGATAACCTGCCAAGAAGAGAAGTGGAATTCGAAAACCCTTTGCTTGAAGGTTTCGAGGGATTAGAAGTACTTGCATTGTCACACACAGATTTATCAGATTTATTCTCGGTGTTACTGGATGCAGTTAATTTTCCACACATGGCAAAAATTCTTCCAGTTGGAACCCACCTAAGACAATTTCTAGGTTTGCTAGGCCTAGATGAAGCAAGACTTCCTTGGGACCCTAACTCCTTTGATTTCCTGACATTTGCCTTATGTTTCTTTTGATTTTCAAGTTTTGAGACATTGGCACTTTGGTTATCAGCACGGGAATTCATGTCATTCACATAATTAAGCATACAGACATCATGATTGCCAGTAACAAAACATTGCTTACACATAGCACAAACAACTTCTGATTTAGCATTTCTAACGGCAAGCTTAATGTTATTACATTCAGATGACTTATGCTTCTGAGTCTTGGGAATTAGAGAATTCCTATGGTTTTCTTCTAATTTCTCAAAGTTATTCGAGAGGCAACTACTTTTAGCAGTGTTGTTTACTCTTGTAGGAGAAAAACCACTTGAGTTAGAGTTAGCTTGTTGCCTATGGATGACATTTGGTTGCGAAGCAGTGATTGGTTTTGTCCTAACGCTTGATTTAACAGATGTAGTATAGGGGACAACATTATCTACCCTAGAGGTCTTAGAAGGATTAGTCTTAAAGATTCTATGGGCAATCACATTAACAGTTTGCATAACTTTCGATTCTCGTGTGGAAGGTGCCGAGTTTGAAGTGACTGGTTTGGACAAAGCATTCATCTTATCAACTTTGGGAAGAACCGAGGATTTTGGAAAAGGAGTGACAAAATAAAGTTTTGGTTTATAAGAAGAAGAAGGTGGTTTTCCCAAGATTGATTGCTTTGTAAACATAGTATTCATTCTTGTACCTTTTGTGGTGCCTCTTTGATCAGAAACTTTATCAAATAACTAGGCTCTTAGCTTAGCATTTTCATAGATGGTGTCATACAATTGTCTTTGCAAAGAGTCAATTATTGAATTGGTCTGAGCTTGTTTCACTTTGATAGAGTCAAACAGGTTCTTGTATGTGGTCTTAAGATAAGCATTTTATTTGGCATAATTCAAAACCTGAGATTCTAATGACACATTCTCATCTTTAAGTTTACGAGACACCAGATCAAGGGTATTTGATGCACATTGAGTATCACTACTCTTACCCTGGAGATCTCCCAACTGAGCTTGCAACCGTTCGATCTTTTGTTGCATGTCATTATAAGCTTTATCATACGAAATCTGTTACTACAAAGTAAACCGTAAAAATGTTTACCTTATATTTTACGATCTCACTTTGTTTTGTCAATAACAAAACATAAACGTATCAAACAACAAACTCTAAACATTTC
>BQNB010176838.1:0-13022 GCA_026074375.1 Tanacetum coccineum
TTTATACGTAGCTCATGTACGCACCACCAAATATGCTTGTGCACCCAAACCCTGCAGGCTCCTTCGCTGATTCCACATGTTCCATAACCCCTTTTGTTCATTAGATTGAGGATTATCCTCTTCCATATGGACTAAAAATGCCCTTCCATATTGGTTCTTACGATGGAAAAGGGGACCCAGATAATTTCTTGCGCCTTTTCGAAGGGGCCATCCGCATGCACAAATGGTTTATGCCCGTAGCTTGCCACATGTTCACATACACCCTCAAAGATTCCACCCGCATATGGTGGACTAGTCAGAAAATAGGTAGCATTCTTAACTATGAGGATCTAAAGGCTAAGTTCTGGTCATACTTCAGTCAGTAAAAGAAGTTCACAAAGACACACTTAGCGGTTCACAATATCAAGCAAAGAGAATGTGAAAGTATCAGGGCCTTCGTTACCAGATACACTGAAGATACTCTACAGATTTTGGGTCTACACGAAGAGCAGCATACCTTTGGTTTTGTTCATGGTTTAAGGACAAGAAGCTTAGTCGAGCATCTCTCTACAGACCTCCCATCCACCTATAAGAGTTTAATGGAAAAAACCTACACCTAGATTAAAGCAAGAGAAGTGGCAACCAATGGAACTCCTAATGATCGAAGGGAAAACTTTAAAAGATCAAGAAAATCCTCTTAGGACAATAACCGAGGATAGAAAGGCCTCTAAAAACCAGTGAACAGAAGGGAAAAAAGACAAAAGCACTATGCCAGTCGCCGCACCTATACTCATGATAAGGCATGATGAGTCGTATGCAAAGAATAAAGTCAAAGGCCTCACCTCCGAAGGTAAGGAAATTACATTCCCTTCAGGAGGAAGCAATTCTTCAGCACCGGTAGTAATAAAAGCTAAGATCTTTGAAAGAGAAGTAAACCGAGTGCACATGGATGGCGGAAGCTCATGCGAAGTAATTTACGAACATTGCTTCATGAAATTAAAACCATCCATCAGAGCATCCAAGGTAGACTCGAAGGTCCATTTAATCGGATTTTCAGGAGAAAAATCTTGGTCTATTGGAAAATTCCGCTGGAAATCACGATAGGCGATCCCCCTCTCACAAGAAAGGAAACTTTCAACTTCGTGATCGTTAAGTCTAATTTACCATATAACATGCTACTAGGGAGAACAGCAATGCAAAAGATAAGAATCGTGGTTTCCACCATTCATGGGGCCTTAAATTCCACACCACCAAAGGGATTGGTACTGTATTCTTGACATACAAATCTGATAAAGTAAAAGAAGGAATGAAGAATATTATAGAGACACCCCCAGCAAGTGAAAAAGGGGGTTTTCAGCTGCACTACAATAGAATAAAAAATGGTCGTCAATAACAAGTATCCTGAACAAGCAGTCACTATCAGAAAACAACTACCAGAACACTTCAAAGAAAGGCTACAAGACCTCCTAAGGGCCAATACAGATGTCTTTGCATGAACCCATGCTGATATGACAGGGATTCCTATAACCATTATGGTTAAGGGAAAGCCCTTCAATATAGAACACAAGTTGAATGAATACAGCCACGTCAAGCCAATCAAGCAAAAAAGAAGAGGTCTGGGCCCCGATCATAGTACAGACGCTTGTAAAGAGGTGGAGGAACTAACGAAGGCAGGAATCCTACAAAAGGTCAAGCATCAGACATGGGTAGCCAACCCAGTCATAGTAAAGAAAAGTGACGAAGGGTGGAGGATGTGTGTTGATTTCACATATATAAACAAAGCCTATCCCAAAGACTGCTATCCTCTACCTGAAATTGACTGGAAGGTAGAATCTCTCTTAGGGTTCTGACTGAAATGCTTCTTGGATGCCTATAAGGGTTATCACCAGATTCAAATGGCAGAAGAAGATGAAGATAAGACGGCCTTCTTCACAGGAGAAGGGGTCTTCTGTTACCGAAAGATGCCTTTTGGTTTAAAGAATGCTAGAGCAACATACCAAAGATTAGTAGACAAGGTCTTCCACAATCAAATAGGGAGAAACCTTAAGGCATATGTCAATGACATGGTGATCAAAAGTATCTTCAAAGAAGAAATGTTGGCAGATATTAAGGAGGCTTTCGAGAGGTTTCGATCAATCAACATGAAGCTCAACCCAAAGAAGTGTTCCTTCGGCGTCGAAGAGGTCCCATTCTTAGGACACCTCATTACTAAGTAGTGGATACGAGCTAACCCCTCGAAGGTAAAAGCCATCACTGATGTCGAGCAACTAAAGACGTATAGAGCCTCAACAGAAAAATAGCAGCCCTTAGTCGTTTCTTATCGAAGGGCGCCAAAAGATCCCTTCCTTTCTTCAAAGTACTTAAAAGCTGCACATATAAGAAGAACATACAATGGACACAAGAAGCGGAAGCAGCACTTTAAGAAATGAAGAAATTTATGGAAATACTGCAAACGCTAACAGAACCAGTACAAGGAGAGATTCTAATGATGTACCTCACAGCCTCGACCGAGAGCATAAGTACAACTTTGTTCCCAAAAAGGGAAGAAGAACAAGTTCTTATTTACTTCGTAAGTAGAGTTCTATAAGGGGCTGAACTTAACTACCCAGGAATGGAAAATCTCATACTAGCATTGGTACATGTAGCAAGGAGGTTACAAAGGTACTTTCAGGTACATATGATGACAGTCCTGACTAATTCGCCTATATAACAGACACTAACAAAACCCGAAAAATCGGGACGAGTGGCTAAATGGGCAATCAAGCTAGGAGAACATGACATTGTGTTCCAAGAAAGGGGTGATGAAACACCTAAAGATTTCCTAATCGAAGTGCCCCTTGAAGACAACAAAAATGAAGCAGGGAGAAGGCGGACACAAAGCCAACAAAAACGGAGCTAAGTAGCGAATGGAAACTATTTACCGATAGAGCTGCGAGCTCCAACGGTTCCGGCGCAGGACTAATGCTGATAGATCCCGAGGGAAAAGAATATGCTTATGCCTTACGCTTCGAATTCGAAACAACAAACAACAAAGCAGAGTACGAAGCACTATTGGCTGGGTTGCGAATATCGTAAGAGATGGAAATTACAAGCTTAGCAATTTTTGTAGATTCACATTTATTGGTAAATTAAATAAAAGGTACTTACGCAGCCAAACAACCAACGATCAGAGAATACTTACAGAAGACCAAAGAGGCTTTGAAGGACTTTGAAAGCTACACGATCGAGCACATCCGAAGGAACCAAAATAAAAAAGCCGACACATTAAGCAAGCTGGCTTCGATGACCTTCGAACATCTTACTAAGGAAGTGCTGGTCGAAGTCCTACTGAAGCGATCAATAGAAGAGAAAGAGATCCTACATGTTGAAACTAAGGAAGGAGAAAACTGGATGACTCCTATCCATGAGTACTTAGTGAGTGGTTTATTACCGGAGGACCTGAAAGAATCTAGGAAGATCAAGGTCAAGGCACCTCAATACAAGCTGATTAGAGGAAACCTGTACCGAAGATCCTTCTACACCCCATGGCTCTGTTGTGTAGCTTCACCACAGACTGGTGACATCATAAGGGAAGTACACAAAGGTTCATGTGGTTTTAACACAGAACCATGATCAATGGTGGTTAGAATTAAGAAGCAAGGGTATTACTAGCCGTCAATGCACCGAGACACTGCAAAGGTACTTCAAGACAGCGAGAAATGCAAGGAGCAATCCGCAATAAGGAAAGTAGCAGAAAGCAGCACGATAACAGCCGACATGGGATGGACATTCAGTCATTAGGGAGTTAACATCCTAGGACCATTGCCAACAGCCCCCGGAGGTTTCAAATTCTTGGCAATAGCCGTAGAAACTCTACGAAATGGGTGGAAGCAAAACCTCTAACCGTTATAAATGGAAGGCATGTAGAAAGATTCATATGGGAATACATAGTATGCAGATTCGGAGTGCCATGAACAATCAGCTCAAAGGATGAGAAGCATTTCCGAGAAGGTATCTTTGCAGATCTCTACAAAGGATTAAAGGTCACACAATCCTTCTCTCCTATTACGGAGCATATGGAAATAATGAACCATATCGAAAAGCAATTGGCTCGAAGTCAACAAGGATGGGTGGACGATCTTGCTCAAGTACTGTGGGAACATAAAATGCTTCTAAGAAATAGCCAAAAGGAGACACCGTTTAGCCTAACTTACGGCTCCAAGACTATAATCCCTATTTCCAAAAATGATGTTGCTAAAGATGATAAGGGAAGAATAAACGAAGTTGACAAGAGAAGAGGAAGCAAGGAAATAGCCTCAATCGAAGAGGCCTACTATCGAAGAAAGCTTCGCAGGTACCATAACAAAAGGAGTAGTCACTCCATTTATAAGATTGGAGACTTCGTTTTACTTTTGTAAAACAACACCGGAAGCACGCAAGTATGGCAGGGTCCTCACATGGTAAGCAAAGTTCAAGGAAGGGGACTCTATAAAATTTCTGATGCATCCGATCACTCGTTGACTCAAACATCAAAGAGTACAAGCCTTCGTAAGTTCTACATGTAAAACTTACCTTTTACAGTCTTCTTTATTATAACTAAAGTCATTGTTTTGACTATTTAGAAAAAGTGTAGCAAACTAAGTGTTCATACGAGAGATGATGTAAATCTTTCTACACTACTAATGTAACGGATTTATTCCAAAACTTTTGTGGCGATACTTATAACAAAAGATATCAAGGCCACACATGAGCCTAATACTACTAAGTTCAACGTTCGAAGGGATGTTGTAGGGCCACACATGAGCCCTTCCAAAAAACATCCATAATACTCACGTTAACTTTCCTCATTGCTTCTTTTAGCCTTGAGGACATAATGAAGTAGGTCATAATCCTTTATTTGAAAATTGACATCAAGGCCACACATGAGCCTAATACTACTAAGTTTAACATTCGAAGGGATGTTGTGGGGCCACACATGAGCCCTACCAAAAATAAACATCCATAATACTCACGTTAACTTTCCTCATTGCTTCTTTTAGCCTTGAGGACATAATGAAGTGGGTCGCAACCCTTCATTTGAAAATTAACAAATAAGTCAAAAGTTTAAGGCCACGCATGAGCCTCCGCTTGATGAAGCGCATAAAGGAGTCAGACTAGAAGTCCTCTAATTCCTCGAACATGATTAGGGACTTTATTCCCTATGGAAACCTACCTTTAGGGTTGGTACAAGATGTTCGCATGAATAATTGACAACTTAAGGCCACACTTGAGCCCTCGTTTCATAAAGTGCAAAACTTTACTTATAAAATGATAAAGGGGTCAGACTAAAGTCCCCCAAATTCATAGAAAGTAAAGCAAGGGATATCATAGACAAAATGTGGGACTGTGTCCCTATATTTAACTCCCCACGGGGAGGTTACTATTCGAACCCAACCTTGAAGGTCGACATAAACTGTTCATACAATGGCCAACATAAACCATTATCAAAATCAAATTGTCTAAAGGCCAAAGCCTGGATAGTAACAAATTGTTCAAAGGGTACATGTCACCCTTAAGACTGAATTAACACCAACAAGGTGACCTTCAATGAGGTTGAGAGGATTGGGGCTTCACAATGGAGGCATCTGCAGGAGGAGACATCAGATTAGAGACTGGAGCAGAGGATGGAGTAGCCCTTTGAGAAGAAGGCAAGGGGACATGAGTCCTTGAAGGAGCAGGTCTTTGGAGAGTTAGGGGCTTCTTCAATAATAAAGCTTTAATAGGAACTAAGGGATCCGCCACAAACACATCCAACCAATGGAAGGTAGCGGTGGCAAGATTGTTGCTGGCCTAAGTATGATCCTTCTTGTAAGAAGAGCGATAACCCTTTACATTTGACAAATCAAAAGTCTCCTTCATATCAACAACCTGCTCGAAAGCCCAACATCTGCCATATGCGATAACAGAGGACACAAGCTTACCAATAAGGCTACCCATGTCATCACTATGAACAAGTTCCATCACAACATAGGGAACGACCTTTGATACCACCTCTCTCCTATCCTGTTTAAGCTCCTCAACCTCCTTTCGGAGAGCCACTTTAACGACCTCCAACCTTGCCTTTTCAGCCTCAAGAGAAGTAACCTTCGACTCCAAAGTTGAAAGGCTCTATCGATAGCCTGCCCACTTCTGACTCTCCAGCATCATCTTGTCAAGATTCAACTTATGCTCTTTCACTTCAGTAGAGAGAGCAGATATCTTCTCCTGGAGGGCCACCATAGCAGGGTTCTTCTCAATCTCAGTCATAGCAGCCTCGCATTTAACCTGTAGCCCCTTACACTCTTCTTCCCTAGCCCTCTCCCTGCTCTTCATAACATCAAACTCACCTTTCAGCTTCTTAATAACCTGCAATAGCTCATGCTACCTCCTATTAACGGCATTGTCAACTACAGCCTGTCATACATAACAGCGGTCATAAAGATCCAGCAACTCCAAATCTATGCGATTATCTAGATGATTCATCCAAGCTAAAGGAGTAATAGCAGAGATCTTGAGGTGGCAAGCAGTGACATATTTAAGCTCAAGAACATCGGGGAGACCTAAAAAAGAAATGAAGACAAACATATTGGTAGACTCATAATGGAAAGACGATACATAACAAGTTAAGGACTAAAAGTATACCATCGTCATCATCAGAAACTGTCAAGAAGGGAGCATCATCCTTCGAGGAATAAGTTTTGGCACGAGTAGCACGGGAGGTGGAAGTCCCAGGAGCAAGCTTCCTCTTAACAGGAGACCTTGACGACCCTCCTCTAGTTTTACACTTCCTATCTTTTATCCGAGCAGCTACAATCCCAGGATTAACGATAAACAGCTTAGGCTTCAGGCTCCCCCTAGAATCCGTTGTAACCTCTACAGGCTAAATCTTAGGCTCTTTGTTGGCTTTCAGAGGCTCCGTGTTAATTGAAACAGATGGGGAACCGATGCCAAAGTCCGAAGAAGGCTCCTTAGGCAAAAACGCTAAATCCTCATCATCTTCGGTATAGATAAAGTTCCTAAAAGCTATTTCTACATAAAGAAAAAGTAAATCATATATCAGTGAAAAAGGATAATGAAGGACGAAGCAAGGAAGATAAATACCCTTGCCACCCACTAAGATCATAGGACGTTGCTGGCCATGTTCCCATGAAGATTTGAGGCCAACCAAGAAAAGAATAGGATCAGGAAAAACACGGAAACTCATGGGGTATCGACCAAGACGCTAGAACATGGGATTCTCTTCAATATTTGGGGGAAGTTTATCTTTGAAGGATTTTGTATCAAGTTTGTTTTGCTCAGAAAGAAGTTGTGAATATTTGGCAGGGATAATGGAGTCTTGAACATAGAAAAACCGCTCGTGCCAACCCTCAATATGAGTAATGACTTTAAGGAGAAGATTAGGAACATGTTTTTCAAATCTTTTATCAAAAGTCAACCATTTACCAGCCCGAGACAAATTGAAGAACCCTCAAAAGAGGTCGACAGAGGGCTCGCAGACAAAAAACTCAGACACATGACAACAAAAGTGGTGAGTTTGGCACAACCAAAAGGGTCCAGCCTAGATATATGAACTTGAAAATATTCGAGAACTTTGCAAAAGAATTCAGTAAGGGGAAGCCTAAGATTTTCAAGGGAGAATGAATGGGTGTACAGCCCAACATACCCAGATGGAGCATCGAAAACGGTCTGATTTGATTTTGGTAGAATCACACGATATTTAGAAGGAATAGGGTAGAGGGTGACAAAAATCATTGAACTCTTCCTTTAAAAGCTCACAAGTTTGAGTGGCTATAGAATCCTTCGCGCTCATAATTGGAAAGATGGTGATTATTACCTTACCTCAAAGATAGATGAATAGCAGTTCTAAGAAAGTTAAAAAGAAGACGATGACGACGCTAAAAGGATATAAGGGGTTTATGGAAAAGTATTTATTGGTAACTCTCAATACCTTCATGACCGTCCACGTGTAAAACATCATGTGTCATCCGGATTTCAAATTAGAAGGAAAAGTGGAATAAGACATTCACGATTACCCAGGAAGACTGTTGAGTAATCTTCATTAAAAACTCAACTAACTCCACTATAACAACCCATAATTTTACAGTATTTCATCAATGTAATATCTACTTATTATATAATATATCACTTTTTCACGGGGAAATTTTTGCTTTAATCTCTTATTATGCAACGTAACTTGCATAACTAAAGTTAACGAGCTCACACAACCTACCTATGACAATCCTATCTTCATATATATCAAGCAAACATCATAACATGTCAAGTCAACAATCTAATATCCATTTTATCATATACGTTATTCATTTAACAAAGTTTTCACGACGATAATACCAAATGAGCTTAAACCGTTAACATTTATGCCTAAACCCTAATTTTGGGTAATGTAAACATTTAAGATGAATGTACAAGTGATCAAAGCTCATGTACAAGTAATATAACATCTCATTTGAATATACTTTCCCTCCAAAATAAGGTACAAGTCCTTTAAAGCATAATGTACAAGTCATTAATGCATGATATTCAAAATAGCCATTTTACCTCCGTTTTCTTAAGAAACTTGTACAAACTTATAAAGTACAAGGTACAAGCAAGTCATGCACTTAATTTACATTCTATATTCATTCTCATTTCATAAGATTTCATGAAATGAAACCTAGAAACCCTAACCCGAGCTAGATACTAAATAGTGACTCGTTTCTTTATTTTTATTCATTGTAAACCTAAACCAATACTCAAATAAGTTGTAATAACATAAATTACAACATTACAAATCACATTCCATCATCATTTCACCTTTTTAATAACAATGTACAAGAATTAAACCTAGAAAACCCTAAACGAACCCTAATTTCAAACTATGACCCGTTTACTCATTTTCACCCATTTTAAACCCGAACCACCTATCAAATCTTGTTGTAAACTCTTAATACAAGTCTTGTGATCATTAATCTATCCTTATTAACCAAGTGTACATGAAATTTAAGCAAGAAAACCCAATTCGAGCCCTACTTGAACCCGTATACACTTTTCTTTCTTTTTGAACCATTTCAAGGATAACTTTGCATCCAAGCGCCTTGATGATGCACCTACTACAGCCCAAGCACCTCCTTTAAGCAGCTCCATCACCTACTTGTAAGCACCTTGTGATTTCTTGGCCAAAAATCCCTCTTGTCACCTCCTTAATGCCGCGGCTGAGATAGGGCCAAGAATCCACCACCACAAACCTCCACCTTGCACCATAGGTTCACCACATCACCCTCATAGACCCTCCAACACAGCCCCATCAGATATTGGACACCTCACCCCCTCAAACTTGGGCACCAAGGGTTGTAACCCTATATATACCCACGCATATACATCATTTCAACTCATCCCCCACTTCTTCTTCTATAACCCACAATAGCAGCAAGTCTTGCTCAAGAAGTTCCTAAGAAGTCCCAAGAACAATAATCAAGAGAAAGATTGAAGCCTTGAAGCCCCAGAGTCGTTATTCTAGGCGTACGAAGCTAAAAGTCCCGATTTCGACCCATTTCCAAGCTATAAGCTCAAAACCAGGTTCCATAAGCTCACATTCTGTTTTCATACCCTTATAATGTTCATATGATCATGCTTAAATCACTATATAAAACTTTGAACTAAAAAACATATGTGTTTTCCATTTTTGATCCAAAACCGTACACCCGAAACCCTAATTTTGTGTTTTTCATTAATCTAAAAGTTATAATGGCTAAATGTTGTTATAATCTATCCTAACATGCTTAATTAATGTTAATATAACAACTTTATTGATTTTTGAAAGAATTTGGATTAAAAACCTACGCGTTTTCATTTTAAAACCCTAATTTGACCCATTTTGATTTCTGGCTTAACGAATCATTATTTTAAACTTTCGTTGCGTTAAATCTTCATATTTTAGCTTATTTTAATAAGCTATAACCTGCAAATGTCTTTTTGAATGTTAAAATAAGCTTGCATGGCAATTCGGACTTGTTTTGTAAACGTTATCCATGCAAGGGGTATATATCGTAACTTTCTGAAACTTATAACTAAAAGAACTAAAAATGTCATTTTATTATGTCACTTTTCAAAGTGCAAGGTTTACGTTGTACATCTTTTAAACTAGAAGGACCAAACTCGTAAAAGTACAAACTTTAAGGGTATATTTTTGCCATTTTTCATTCTCAAGGGTCTAAAATGTAACATTTTGAAAAAGTATAAAAATGTATTCAAAATCTTACAAAACATAACTTTAATTAACGCTTGACGTGCTTAACATTTCCAGTTATTGAGCAAAACATTTAAAACCGATTATGTTATAACTATTATATAATTCATCATCGATGTGCTTTATAAAAATCATATCCCGAATCTATATCATATCACAATACTAGGGAGCTTCATATTAAGGGGTTTCATCTTGGTATTACGTTCTGACTGAGTTGTTGGGTTTACGATTTAAAGTGCCCTAGCTCCTCAAACGTTTACTGAATGACCTCTGAATTATGATGGCCCGAACAGTGATACAATATTTCCATAATATTTCAATCAAAATGATATTACATTATGACATAAAACATATACAATCAAACTAAGACTTGACATATTACCCCAGGTTGCGTGTGACGAAGCCGTTACTTTCATTTCATATACCTTTGCTAATCACTCAGATTTCCCTGTACTGTTAAGGTGAGTTCATAGCCTCACTTTTAAATCTCTTTAATGTTTTCATAAACCCGTGAGGGGGATGCATGCTATAAATTACGAATACAAGTGTTTTCCAGACTATATGCTATCCTGATATACCATTACAATTAATGTCTAAGTTACTATATGCCAAAAGTCCCTCATTATCATGGACCATTAATCACTTACGAGTGAACGCGAATATTGTGGATAGATCTATCAGGATTGACGAATCCTGTTTGTGTTAGCCGGATAGGTAACCAAACACACTATATTTGAATTTCATAGGTATATGGCAATTACCTACACCGGGGGCCATTATCTCTATATATATATATATATCACATCAATTTGGGTATATATATACACCAGTCAGTTTGTGTGCCATGAGCTTAGACGAAACGAAACGCAATTATATAATACCATAATGCAATAATGCAATTTTCCATAATAATTGTGCTTATACAATTATTACACTATGACTTGTATTCAAACTGTTTAATTATAAACCTATGAATTTCACTCAACCTTTGTGTTGACTCTTTTTAGCATGTTTATCTCAGGTAATTGAGCAACTTATGGCACGGAGTGGCATGGACTTGAAGATGGCTAAAACTTGTTATCATTCACATTGTATGTAACTAGATTTTGGGACCTGCCTTTGTAAAACTCTGATTTTAAATGAATGATAACGTATCTTTTTTTTCCAAAAATGTCTCTTTTGAGTTGTTTTCTATAATTATTGACTGTTGTAGCTAAGAAGAGATACCCTAGATTAGCTTTTCGCTGCTAGAATTAAAAATGGGGTGTTAACCGATTTGATCTTGGGGATAATAGTGAAATAAAGAAAACCTGAAGTAACATTGATTGTTCCATAGATATATTCCGCTGCCTATTATGATAATCAATGTTATTATATCCATGGGCTAATCGATTCTCCACAATTGGTATCAGAGCGGGTTGCTCTTGATATCTAGGATTGTTCAAGGTTATATACGTGTTTTATCTTTTGGTTTTGGTATTTATAATGTTTGGCAGCAGCAGATTTTCAGAAATTTTGGGGTTCCCAACAAACCCTAAAATGCTATGAAAAAAGAAGATATTGTGTTCGGTTCATTGATTAAAGAAGGTACATCAGCAGGTGGTTTGATTTGGATCTGATGGTACAGGTATGAACAAAACCTAATTTATCTAGGGCTTCAAAAAGATTCGCAAGAGGCTGCTGTAAGGTCTATTGGTATGAGTTTATTTAATTGTGAACGCATGATGATTTTGATGTATGATCTGCTGGTACTGAAATCATGGTTGCTGTTGTTTAAATCATTGGCCATTATGATGTTCGTGTTTGGATTTGCTTATATTTACAGTAGCAACAAAGACGAATGATAGCAGGCTTTAAGAAACAAAGAAGCAGCAGGTTGTTGGATCTGATGACAAACAACTAGGGTTTGTTTAAAACCCTAACTCGATGCCCAGATTGTTGCTTGTTACTGGTGAGAGATCTGCTTGGTTTCATTGATGCTTTTGTGTTCAGTAAGTCTATTGATAGGTTAGTACTGCTCTTAAAAGTTAGTACTGCCAACGTTATTTTTAGTGCTACTGTTGATATGATATCAAGGATGCTTTGTGATTGTTTATGTTGCTGTTAGTGATGATGGTGTATGGGATAAGGCTGAATAAAAAGCTAGCTATGTGTAAATGATGGATTGATATATTTCTGGTATGAGTATATTATGGAAGATACATGATTTATGGAATAAGATCAGTTTTGGTTCCTAATTATTAGGAATTATATTATGTTTCATTGAATACTTCTTGTACCAGAATATATTTGGGCTGCGTGGATTATGGAAGAGATATGTGCTTAATGACAGATTATGATTATGGATATGAGATTAGTGCTGCTATGTTTATTATATTTGTGATGTTAGTTTTGGACGTGGGATGATGACACACGAATATGAATGGGCTTGAATTATAAACGTGGGCTGCTGAATTAATTTAGGATGAATGATATTTAAATTCTAATGCTGCTCGCATTTAAAATTAATACTGCTCACCCAAGGTTTGTACTGCCAGGATTAGTGACACATCAGCAACGACTCAGGAACAGATAAAGTGTCACTAATAGCATGGGAGGAAGGAGAAATCAGCATTATGACAGATTAGCAACAGGTCAGTGACAGTTTAGTGACAGCTTTCTGACAGAAAAAGCGTTGCTGATTGGTTTTTGGATGGCTTGTACCGCTAGCGTTTTTCACTTAGACTTAAGCTTTAAAAAAGGTAGAGGCTCAATTAGTTGCTCATCAGAAAAATCAACTATGGTATGAGGAAAATATTAGATT
>BQNB010176839.1:0-13022 GCA_026074375.1 Tanacetum coccineum
TAAGTAGGGGTTCGAACTAAGAACAACATTCCTATTGTGAAAAAAATAATAATTTATAAGTATATGGAAAATAAAAGAAAGGTTAAAAATTTCATTTTCTCAAACAAATTTATAAGTTTTGTTTCCCAATTTCTTTTAGCTTTGAGTCGAGGTTTATCTATGTTATTAACATTTAAGCTCATAAGCAATGCTTAAGTGTAAAGCTTAGATGAATTTCAACTATAAAGATAAATTGATCTATGGTTGAGTTGAAAAGAGTGCACACGTCTTAATCATTAATTTATTCCTGTGAGTGAAAAGTTCACAAATTGTAAGTATAAGAGCTTAACCATTTGGACTTATATTGACAATGATCTTGTTTAATAGCTTTGTTTAGTCTAGTGAAAAGTCATGCAATGATTGCCATTAATGTGTTTCCATGAGATAAAATGTTGAGAAAAAGCTTAAGATGTTTAAAAAGGTGATTCATAAAAGGTGAAAACAAGGGCATTTTGGAAACTTGTTAGTTTACAAAGTGTACACTTGATAAAATTGCGTGAGGACACGGCAATCCTTTAGTTTGGGGAATTTTGATAAATGCTTAATTGTATATATAAATTACCCGGGATTTTGCCAAATAAAAGCCAGAAAATGCCAAAAGAATAGAAAAATGTGTGCTTTTGTGTCTATTGTGCAGGAAAGGATAAAAAGGACAAAAGTGAGCAAAATCAGTCAAAACCGACAAAGAAACGGAAAAGGCAAGACAAAGAGTGAAGACGGAAAGACAATCAAAAGCCGGATCAGCCCGATACAACAAGGAAAGAAAGCAAATAAAAGCCAAGGACCAATGATGTCAAGTTTGCAAAGATTAATGGTTCTTTTGGATATTCATGAAGTACAAGGGCTAAAGTTGCAAAATGAAGAAAGTTGTTTTATAAAAGGAAGAAAAAAGAAATATCAACTACAAGGACTAGAGCTGTCAAGTTTTAAACTACTTTTACACTACAAGTGGGAGATAAGAAGACAAGGACCATTTTTGCAACATTTCCAAACATTCAAAAGAAAACAAGCGCGGCTATAATCCCTAACCGTTTCCCCAACTGAATTTCCCGCCTAAAACCTCCACAAACCCAACCTGCCAAATCTACTTCCCCCGCTCCTCTACATCACTCAACCTCGTATTTTAATCATCAACACGTCAATTCATACACGTGTCAACAGTTGATTGGTCCTGACACATCATCAACATCATCGAAAGGCTTAAAATCATTCTCAATGGATCCGACGGCTAGAAATGAACAAGCTCTCAACCTCTCTTCTTCAAATCAGCTATAAATAGGATAGTTAGGGTTCATTTTGAGAGTTAGTTAGCAAGTTTTATTTTCAATTTGTAATTATTTTTTGTATTTTCTAAGCAATTTCTTTTAAAGTTTTCTAAATTCAGTTTTTAATACTTGTACCTTTGTTAATTCGACTTGTACTTACTTTTTGATTTTAAAGCAATAAATCAGTTCAATAGTGATTTGTTCTCAAATTCTCATGTTTTAAGCTGTTGTTTAGTAATAAGCTTGTAATAAGCTCTTTGTAGTTTATTATATTTTCTAAAATGGCTAAGTTGTTCAAACTTTATAAAAATACTTTAGAATACTGTTTTAGCTCATTTTAGTTTAAAAGTGTTCATTTGGATTCAAATTGATCAAGCTTAGAAGTAATAAGGAACAATAAGCTCAAATTCAGCTTATTGAGCTTATTGAGGTTTAGAGGCTTTGGAAGCCATTAGGAACATTTAAGCTTCTACTCTTGGATAGCTTAAGTGTGAAGATTCTTCAATTCCAGGTTTTATTTTGTGTATTTCATTTTAGCATAAATTTAGCTTATTCAATTAGCTTATTTCTTTGTCTTTCTTAGTGCTAAATTTTGTTTAGACTTGTTTAGCTAGTTTAGTGATTCAAATGCATTGAGTAGTTATAGTTTTAGTTAATTGATATCTTAAGTAGTAGATTCTGTCATATAAGTGCAGGAAAAGCTAGGAGAGAAACTAGCTTATATTTGTTAATAAGCTGAAGGTTTAATAGCTTAAATAGCTTAATTAGGTCAGTATAAGTGAGAGTAGATATAAGGTTTTGAAAGTTTTAGCTTTAAAATAGAATTTAGATAAAAAATGGTTTGGACAGTTTATTTTAAGGAGTGTTTGGGACAATGCATATTTGACCTTTAAAAGTCAACAAGTCAGAATCAAAACTCTTTACAAAGTTGAGTTTAGTCATTTTAACAAGTTTAAAACAGGTTTTAAAAGTTAGTTAGTTGAATTCAAAAATTTAGAGTGTAATAAGTTTGAATTTGCACCAGGGCAGTTTTTTTTTAGTTCAAAGTGATTTTAGAAGTTAGTGTGTTATAAACATTTAAGAGCTCATATTTAGTCTATGTAGGATTAGATACATTTAATTAGTAGGTTTATGAGTTTTAAAGTAGAAGGTTAACCTGCACTTTAGTTCTTTGCCAATTGCATCAGCAAACAGCAGTTTATACTGTTGTTGCTTGTGATCTTTTAAGCAATTTTTTAGCATTCATAGTTGGGAGTTAGAATCTAGTTGTGAGCATCTAAGTAGTACTCCATTAGCTTAGTATAATAAATCTTTTAGTTTTCATTTTAAGCTTTTAGATTAGCTTATTTGTACTTTCAAAAAGTAGTATAGCAGCATATTGGATTTCTAGCTTTTTACTCTTTGATTTCTAAGTTCTAGTTGAATTGATCAAAATCCTTATATCTAGGTTTAGTCAAAACTCATATTAGAGCTTATTTGCAAAATTCTAGTTTCCAGGGTTTAGATTTAAAGAAGATAGCTTATTAGGTTTTGCTTAATTTTAGTGATAAGCCTAAATCCTTACTTTTCAAGATCAATTTCCTTGTTAAACTTGTGTATTCTTAGCTTATTTCTTTTTAGATAATCTTAGTACACATCACAGGCATCAAGTAGCTTCTTTTAGTTTTCATTTTCAGTAACTAATAAGCTAGAAATAAGCAAAAGATTAGAAAAGCTAGTTAAGCCATTGTTTCTGTAAAGCGGTTCTAAATATTCAATTTTTAGCTTATCTAGTGGATAAAAATAGATAGTGCCTTTATTAAAGTTGTAGAGTATAAGCTCTTCTATAACTTTGTAGTTTTAAGTTTTAGCTGATTCTCATTTTTTAGATAAGCAAAAATAAGCCATAGCGTAGGGTTTGTTTTGTATATATTTCATAGTTTGAGGTTACACGTTTTCACTATAGTGTAAAAAAATTTCCATATGGTTTGCCGCCTACCTTTACTCTTTCCCTTGTTACAGTTCTACCCCAGTCTTTTCATTTTAATAAAATAGATTTAATATTTTAGAAATTAGTTTAATAAAAATTAGGGTTTAGTTTTAATTGATAAAATTAGAGCTTAATTAGGTTATTCAATTTGGTCTTTTTGTTCCATTCAATTTCTGCACCTTTCTAGTATATAAAAAACCATTTTTCTTTATTTTTCCAGTAAAATTTGTATTTTCTAGGAATTAAAATACGATTTAGTTATTTCGCCCCCTTTTCTTAAATTATTCATAAAAAATAGAATAATATAATGAAAAAATTGTGACTTTCTTTTTGTGAAATTTTCTTTTAAATCTTGTATTTTGAAAAATATAAAAAGTAAATTTTAGGTTAATTTTGAGAAAAGTTTATTTTTGTTAATTCATTTTTCTTAAGAAAATTCATAAAAAAATTCAAAAATTGTTAAAAAATTCCAATTCTTTTTCCTAAAATTTTCTTTTTAAATTTTCGATTTTTAGGTATAAAATTTGTTAGAAGTAGTGCCTTAGATTTTAAATTTCAGTTTTAGCTCACGTTTTTAATTTTCGTGTATTAAAATTTTGTGCTAGTTAATTGTTTTTAGTTTGTGTTATTAAATTTGTAGTGTAATTCAAAATTCAAAGAATCCTTTATACATTCTTGACTTGAATCCGAATTATTCCTAAATCTCAATTCACGACTTCGTTGGGATACGACCCGAGAAGAAATACTTCCCGGTTAAAAATATACATATTGTGTTTTCTTGTGAGGATTTTTATCCTTTTTTCTCTGGATTGAGAAGTTAACATTTGGAAAGGTTTTTCACGGATTAATACTATATATATATAAATTTGACTAGTGCTTTCAACTGAATCAAATTTTGGCGCCGTTGCCGGGGAAGACGTGAACGATTTTTGAGGATATTCGTTGAAGTAAAGTCGAGAAGTCCTTACACGGGGAAAGGTTTTGCTAGTTATAAAATCAAAAAAAAAATTCAAAAAATATAAAAACATTTCCTTTTAAAAAAAAAAGATTTAAACATAAAATAATATTCCAAATAAGTATTCATCATAATATCATCGAACTAATAGATCAAAAAACTACTCCCATTTTTGTCACTCGCTAGGTACGGCTCCCTTAATTGTCTATTTATTTAAAAAGAGTAGGCAGCTTGGTCACGGATCACCTCAATGGTCAAGGTTATTTTCTAAAGTGCCTCGCTCTTTCCCTTTTCTCCACTCTTTTTGTGAATTAGTGGGTTAGAGAGCTACCGTGACGTGAGTAGATATTTTGGTTGAGTTCTTTCTCGATATATTTTTCCATTCTTAGAATTTTAGGCCCTTAATAAATAAAAAAAATTAAATTATAAAAATTGAAAAATATATAAAATCCAAAAATATTCTTCGTTATCTTATTGTCCATATATTTCTTCTTCTAAATCCTCTAAATTTTGTTTCTTTTTTTCCTTCACCCACTTATTGTCTGACATTCGGGTTTTTTCCTTGTTTTCATTGCGGAAGGACAAACGAATTCCCGCATGCCCGTGTTCGACTTGTGCGGGTGTGGTTCTTAAAACCGTGTTACTGGGAGATGTTTCAATTGTAAGTACCTTATTCAAGTGACCTAACAATTATTCTCCTTTTTCTATACCACACCTCCACATTTTCGGATTATCTTGTCATGGATGGTGAGGGTAATACACAACGTGATTTCAAGATAATTCGTGTGTTGCTTTTGTTCGTATAGCCGTGGTTCTCACGAAGATATTGTTGTACTAATTGTGGTGTCAAAACGGTTATCCTATTTGTGAGGACAATTGTGGAGGGTATTCATATGATCTGAATGTTTCAATCTACAAAATGATGAATTTGAAGAAGAGTTGAAAGCACAGAGAATAAAGAATCAAGAATTTCTTGATACATTTAAAGAACTTTGTGATAGTGTGATAAAAAAGCAAAGAGAAGAGAGAGAGCGAATTGCTAAAGAAAAAGAGGCCGAGGAGTTAGAAGCCGAACGTAAAAAGAAAGGAATGTTAAAAATCGAAATTTCTCTTCTAAAGCTTTACTCGCTGAGGCGATCTTCGCATTGATCCATCGATTATAAGGATTTAAAGTTTTTGTAAGACAATTTCTTTAGGAGAAAATGCAAAGGAATTCCCGAAGGAATCCGTTAGTCTCTATGAATAGGGAGAGCCCCCAATTTCTTTTATTCACAACAAGATTCCACGGGAATTAGTGTTAAGTATCCTATCCCAACCCCAACAGAGCTAGACATTATGCACCGATGGGTATTTACGATGGGATATCAAAAACGTTTTGTGATTGGTGGAAAAGATTTTTTTAAGTCCTACTTCCATTTATGATAACATTTCATTGGGGTATTTTGGGCTATTGGTATTAAGGAAATTGATATCCTATTTTTACACCCGACATGCCTTAGGAAGAGACCCCTAGATATTTCTATGATGCGTTCATGGATAATGGGGAGGATATCATTCCATTAATGAGGATTTCAAAAGAAACCGGTTTACCCGAGAAAATAATTGACAAATCTTTAAGTGAATCTTTTGTTTCAAGAATGAATGTTTGTCAACCAAATCCGATTACACCCGATGTCCCGATTTTAGAAACCGTTAACTCTTTAAAATAGGGAAGTGATAAATTTATTTTGAACATCAAAAAATCATTCGAATCTAGTGTTCGAGATTCCTTCTCAATCCAAGAGTTCTATCGATCTTTTCTAATGGTGTAAATTGAAGATTTCAAATGAGCTTAATAATGAAAAGGATTCATATTCCAAAACCATTGCCGATTGCACCATTAAGGATTTTTTTAATGGTGGATGAGCAAATCAACACTACTCCTTCAACTGGAGTCAGAAGAATAAAAAAGTCTAGTGTTGAGATTCTGAATCCTATCCCAGGAGAGTCCAACATGCAAAGGAATGTGAAGGATTTCTATAAAGGGAAATTCATTGGATCAAATTCAAGGGTTTTGGAAAAAAAGTGTTTTTGAACAAAACGAAGAATTCTCAAGTTATGACGAGTCAAGTTCGAAAGTGGAAAATAAATTTGATACATTTAAATGTTTTTCAAATCCACTTTTTGAACTCGATGAGGAAATCATTACTTTGGAGAAAGATGTCTTTCAAAATGAGGTTATTTCAAATCAAGAGAAAATTAATGATACTTGTGAAACGGAGGGAGATTTAAAGTTTTTCGATGATTTGCTTAATGAAAACCCTCTCCCTCCGGATGTTTCTAATGTTGAAAATGATTTTCAAGATAATAAGGAGGAGATTGATATATCTTGTGATATGATTCCTCCGGGAATTGATACCGATGATGACTCGGAAGGGGACGTTCCTCCTTTTGAGGAACCACTTGACAATGTTCTCTTTCCCCTTCCCAAGGTCGATATTTTACCATTCAAGGTTGAGCCCGTAGAGGTCATGTTTAATTACTCACATACTTATGGGGAAAATATTTCACAAGTTGAAAGGAAATTTCTTTCCATGGTCGATGATTTGTTCAATCTTTCTAATGATGATGAAACCTTTGACCCGGGAGGAGGTGAAAATGATGTTTTGCTTAATAAGGGAGAAAACAATGATTTAAACGTTTTCACAATACGAACATTTTTACCATTTGTCACCTATCCCGAGGTTTTACCCGCATCTTACTCCACGGGGAGTGAAGATAAAGTTTTTAAACCGGGTATTTTTGATGATGAGCTTGAAAGGAAGAGTTCTTTAACTCTTGATACTTTTATCCCACCCGACCCACCCTTCATCCATCATTCATCTTTAGTTTGGGGAGGTTTCCACCTTTTGGAATTTCTTCACCCCTACTATTACCCACCATAATAACCTAGTTGGAAAAGAGTCAAGCGAAGGGGACTCTATAATAAACAAGTGCTTTGTGGGAGGCACCCCATGCTTATCCTTTTTTATCTTTTTATTTTCTTTTCATATTTTCTTTGCTTCCCCAAGGACAAATCCAAATTGTGGTCAAGTATAGCTTGACTTGGTAATACAAAAAGATAAAGCGTTTAAGTCGTTTTGAGCTAACTCAATGAAAATATGGAGGAGGCAGCTGTTCTCTTTCGTTCTTGTTGGTTGTTTGGTGATGTTTGTCTAGGTTTCCGGATTTTGAAGGTTCATGGTCAAATTTGTGGATGGACAATGCAATGCCACTATTTTACATTGATTATCTCCAATTTCTCTTCATAAAGTGGAAATCTCTTTATTCATTGTCTTTATCGAACTACATCTATTCTTTTGGCATGTCCTTAGAATTTTTGTTACAGATCCTTTGGACCCTTATTTTTAAACTTTGAGACAAAGTTTCATTTTAGTTTGGGAAGGATATCTTTGATATTAACTTGCATTTCACGCAACCTTGTTTGAATCTTTTTGAATTACCTTTTTGTGAAAAAAGTGGAAAATTTTAAAATTTTTGCTTACAAAAAAGCTCAAAAGAAGCTTAGTTTGGGGAAAAACACCACTTTTTGGTAATCCGTTGGTGAGAAATAGGAGTTAATTTTGACTTGTCGGTGAAAATGCCTAGCTAGTTCTTAAACTACCTTTTGTGTGGCCAAGCTTTCACAAATCTATTGCTTTGGATTTTAAAGTGTGAAGAACAAGAGATGATGTAGTTAAATATAAGTGTATTTGCTTAAGCAAGATTTATTTGGAAAACCTAAAGCTTATATGAATGATTTGTGTCTTTTTACTCCCATAAGCTCTTAATACACCTAATCATACGTGCTCTTTTTAATTTAACTAAGTCAACCAATGTCTTTAGAAAAAGTCTTACATTTTGAAAAAGAATTCATTTATTATGTAAGTAAGATTTTTGGTTTCAAATTTAATAAGTGATTTCTAAATGTGAAATTTTTCCATTCATCATTATATAATTATAAAAGAATGCATGAAGCATTTCTTAATGCAAAATGCATTATTTTTCATGCCAATGAAGCTTCGCAAAAAATAGAATAATAAAAGGCCTATATATTAGTTTTAATCGTTGGTGTACTCCATGTGAGAGTGAGACTCGGATGGGGTCGCAATTATGGATTAAAAAATTATGTCGTGGAATCAAGGTTCGTAGGCATTCCATCACTCAGGGAGAGCGGCCTAGGGTGATGATTGCAACTAAAGGGGGACTTTGGATTCTAGGCTTTGTAGAAAAAGTGTTGTCGCGATAAACCCACAAACGTTAGCAGCGGGGTGGGGGTTCGAACTAAGAAACACCGTTGTTGTGCGATATCCTATTTGGGACGAAAGGCCTAAGTGGGGGTTCGTACTAGGAACAAACATTCCTATTGAAAAAAATAAATAAATTATAGTATATGGAAATAAAAGAATGGTTAAAAATTTCATTTTCTCAAATCAATTTATAAGTTTTGTTTCCTAATCTCTTTTAGCTTTGAGTTGAGGTTTATCTATGTTATTAACATTTAAGCTCAAAAAGGCTTGAGTGTAAAGCTTAGATGGATTTCAACTATGAAGATAAATTGATCTATGGTTGAGTTAAAAAGAGTGCACACATCTTAATCATTAATTTATTCCTAGGAGTGAAAAGTTCACAAGTTGTAAGTATAAAAGCTTAACCATTTGGACTTATATTGACAATGATCTTGTTTAATAGCTTTGTTTAGTCTAGTGAAAAGTCAAGGATGACGAATTTTCCCTTTTGTGCTTATTAATCGGGAGTAGCTATTTCAAGAGCCTAAACGTTGCAAAATTACAATGAATTGCCAATTAATGTGTTTTCCATGAGATGAAATGATGAGAAAAGCTTGAGTTGTTTTAAGAAGGTGAAATCATAAAAGGTAAAAACATGGCATTTTGGAAACTTGTTGTTTACTCAAAGTGTACACTATAACATTGCGTGAGGAACAACATCATTTAGATTTGGGATTTTTGATAAGTGCTTAATTGTATATATAAATACGGGATTTTGCACAAATAAAAGCCAAGAAAATGCCAAAAAGATGAAAAACTGGTGTGCTTTTGTGTCTATTGTGCAGGAAAGGATAAAAAGGACAAAAGTGAGCAAAATCAGTCAAAAACCGACAAGAAACGAAAGAGACAAGAAGAAGAGTGAAGAATGAAGCCTAATCTCAAAGCCGGATCAGTCTGACACAAAGAAAGAAAGTCAAAGGCCAAAATAAAAGTCAAAGAATCATTGTTGACAAGTTTACAAAACTCAAGGGTTTATTTGGATGATTGAAAAGTCAAAGGGCTAAAGTGACAAATGTAGAGATTGGTTTATAAATGAAGACTAAAGAAGTTATTAGTAACATAAGGCCGAATTAGGAACCAAAACCAAATGTGCTTTGACACTTTAATCGCGTGAAAATGAAAAACAACAAGGACCATGTGCAATTCTCTCAAAGTTTCAAAACACAAAAAAGACGCCGGCTTAAATCTTCTAACTGGCTCAACCCAAACTAATTTTACGCCTAAACCACATTAATACCCATCTTCATCAAAACCCTTCTGCTCCCTTTCTCTTCAATCTACCTCGTATTTTACACCCTCCACATCACTAAGCATACGTGTCAAGCCCTCATTGGCTGAACACTCTCATCAATATCATCTAACGGCTTGGATTCAATTGACAAAGATCAAAAAAAAAAAAAAAAAAAAAAAAAAAAAAAAAATCTAAAAAAAAAAAAAAAAAAGATGCCTGAAAAATGGATAAGCTCTCATCACTCTCATCATCATTCTGCTATAAATAGAAGTCTAGGGTTCATTTTTTAAGGGAGTTAGCAAGTTTTATTTTCAATTTGTAATTTTTTTGTATTTTCTAAGCAATTTCTTTTAAAGTTTTCTAAATTCAGTTTTTAATACTTGTACCTTTGTTATTTCTACTTGTACTTAATCATTTTGAGTAATAACATTCAGTTTTTGAGTTTCAATTGCTTTTGATTTCAATTTTAAGCTGTTTTCATTTCAATAAGCTTCAATAAGCTCTTTTGAGCTTATACTTGTTCATAAGCTCAAATTCAGTTAAAATTTTGTTTTAAGCAATTCATTTACTCATTTAGTTCAATTCACATAAAATCATGATAACTTGAGTGCATTTGATTCATTTTGAAAGTTCAAAGGAGTAATAAGCTCTTAGAAGCTTATTGAGCTTTAAGCTCAGGTTTAGAGGCTAGGGAGCCACTTAGGTTCATGTTTGTGAGCCACTCACTCAGATAGAGTGGTTTGGTTCTGAGACAACAAAAAAACTCAGGTTTCATTTTCTCAATTTCATTATAGCATTAACACAGCTTATTCATTTAGCTTATTTCAATATTTTTGCTTTTCCTTGTGATGAATCCTGTTCAAATAGCTTAGTTAGTTGAGAGTTTTTAAATGCCTTAAGCTGTTCTAGTTTAGATCAATTAGGTTGTCATTACTTAAAACTGTCATTTAGTCTTAAATAAACTAGGTGAGTAACTAGTTTAAATTCATTAATAAGCTTTAGGTTTTAAAGCTCATTTAGCTTAATTAGGAGATTTCTAGTAAGAGTAGATATAAAGCTTTAGCTGTTTTAGTGTTTAAATAAGTTTTTAAGCCAAAGATAGTTTAGACAATTTAGGTAAACTAGTGTTTGGGACAAGAAGTGGTTGACTCTTAAAGTCAAAATTTTCATGTCAAAATCTTTTACATAGTTGAGTTAGGGCAAATTTAAAAAAAAACAAGTTTAAGAAGTATTAGAAGTTAGTTTATAATATTCAAAGTTTTGAGCTAAATTTACTTATCCTTGCACCAGGACAGTTTTAGGAGTAAGATTTGTAGTAAGTGATTTACATCTTGCTAGAATTCAAACTTGGTTAGTTTACATCTAGATACATTAAAGTAGTAGGTTTATGAGTTCTTCTTTTAAGCAATTTGGCCTGCACTTGAGTAGTACCAAAAAGATCAGCAACAACAGTACTAATTTAGTTAGTACTGCTGTTACTTGTTATATTAAGCTTGCTTCCTTAGCTTTTAGATTTAGGATTTAGACCTTAGCTTTAAAGCATTCAATTTAGTTCCTTATAAATCATCACTTAATTCTCATTTCCAAGCTTTTAGACTAGCTTATTTGTCCTTATAAAAGTTGAATAGCAGCAAAAGATTCTTATAGCTTATTTCATCTTGAATTCTTATTTCTAGTTATCATTTCAAGTTTCCTTTTATCTAGGTTAGTTTAACAACTTTAGAATAGCTTATTTTCAAAAGTTTAGCTTTTAAGATTTAGAAATAAGCTAGATAGCTTATTAGGTTCTGCTTAATTTCAGTGATAAGCTTGAGTCCTTACTTTTCAAGATCAATTTCCTTGTTAAACTTGTGTATTCTTAGCTTATTTCTTTTTAGATAATCTTAGTACACATCACAGGCATTAAGTAGCTTCTTTTAGTTTTCATTTTCAGTAACTAATAAGCTAGAAATAAGCAAAAGATTAGAAAAGCTAGTTAAGCCATTGTTTCTGTAAAGCAGTTCTAAATGTTAAATTTCTAGCTTATCTAGTGGATAAAAATAGATAGTGCCTTTATTAAAGTTGTAGAGTATAAGCTCTTTTATAAGTTTGTAGTTTTAAGTTTTTGCTAATTCTCACTTTTTAATAAGCAAAAAATAAGCCATAGCGTAGGGTTTGTTTTTTTAATTTTTATTAATAGTTTATGCGGTTGACCGTTTTAACTGTAGTGTAAAATTTCATAGTTTGCCCGCCTACCTTTAATTTCCATTGTTACATTTCTTTTTTTTTTTTACCTTGTTCTTTTCATTTTGATAATATAGATTTATATTTTGATTTTAGTTTAATAAACTTTTAGGGATTTAGTTTTAATTGATAAATTAGAGCTTAATTAGTTATACACTTTAGTCTTTTTGTTCCATTCAATTTATGCACCTTGTCTAGTTTTTAAAAAAACATTCGTTCTTTATTTTTACTTTTCCAGTTAAATTTGTATTTTCTAGGAATTAAAATAGATTTTTAGTAATTTCTTTTTCTTAAAAAATTCATAAAAAATAGAAAAATAGTTGTAAAATTCTAATTCTTTTTGCAATAATTTTCTTTTTAATTCTAGTATTTTTGAAAAATAAAAAATAGAATTTAAGTGTTAATTTTTAGAAAAGTTTATTTTTAGTAATTCATTTTTCTTTAGAAATTCATAAAAAATTCAAAAATAGTTAAAAAATTCTAATTCTTTTTCCTAAATTTTTTTTAAAATTTGTGATTTTTAGGTATAAAATTTGTTAAAAGTAGTGCCTTACATTTTAAATTTCAGTTTTAGCTTACGTTTTTGATTTTCGTGTATTAAAATTTCGTGCTAGTTAATTGTTTTTAGTTTGTGCTATTAAATTTGTAGTGTAATTCAAAATTCAAAAATCCTTTATTCATTCTTGACTTGAATCCGAATTATTCCCAAATCTCAATTCACGACTTCTTCGAGGAATTTACGACCTGTGTATTAATTACTTTCCTAAGTGATTAATTACTTACGGTATCTTGGTTAGTGAAAGTTTGCACTATAGAGATATATACTATACTTATATCACGAATCAATTTTGGCGCCGTTGCCGAGGAAGACGTGAACGATTTTTGAGGATATTCGTTGAAGTAAAGTCGAGAAGATCCTTTCCACCCGGAGAGTTATTTCTAGTATATAAATCAAGGGTTAATAGACAAAGAAGTTACTATACTTTCCCAAAAAGTTCGCCTAAGTTACTCAACTTTCATTTTGTTCACTTAG
>BQNB010176840.1:0-13022 GCA_026074375.1 Tanacetum coccineum
CTGAGCAGTCGGTTCATCATCAACATCTGAATCAAAAGCGTCACATTCATCTGCTTGGAAAATATTGTCCTCATTCAGAGGTAAGTCTTGGACTGGTTGATTATCCACATCTGCATTAAAGGTGTTTCCCTGTTCACCAGCCAGAAAGAGTAGTTCCTCTTCATCCAAAACTGCACCATTCTCTTGGGCTTGCATCAGCAGCATTTTGTCCTTGAAATAATCAGAATTCTGTAGACGCTTCGACTGAGTACAGTTTCTTGCAATATGTCCAACCCCATTACAGTTATAACACTTAACCGGTTTTCCTTGACCTGCATTGGCATTCCCAGCTCTATTTTGTGCCCCTTATTGCCAGCAACTCCATTTCCCCGAGCAACATACCTCTGATTTTGATTTTGATTCTGTCGTCCTTGAACATTCTGAATGACAACCCGACCATCTTGAATGGTTGCTTGATTTCGGGTGTTAGAAGAGGCTCGAAGTTAATTGTTCGTCTGAGGAAGTGTAGCTCTGAATGATTGGGCAAAAAGGGCCATTTTTTTGGTTAGGTTGTCAAGTATTTCATCAATTTAGGTGTATCCGGAATCAATTTGTGATGTTTTAAGGAATTTTGGATATTGTAGTAATTGAGGGTTTGTTGATGAAGAAGGTTATTGATGAGACTGTACATGTGATGATTGGGCATGAGGTTGGACTGTTGACATAAATGCAAGTTGATCATTTGTAGCAGGAGTGATTCTTTCAATAATCAGTCGATCTTGTGCAGCATGCTTCTCATGTTGTTTTAAGTATGCATACAGTTGTTCGTGATTTGTCTTTTTCAGACCTTTGTTGAGTTTAACGGCTGTCACGAACCTATCCGATTTAGGTGACATATTGTTCACAAACTTGGAGTTCAGTTGAATGTTAGGCATTGTCATTCTGATATTCCTCATGTCGTTGACCAGCTTGTGAAAGCGAACATAGTACTCATTGATGCTTTCACCTAGAAACATCTTGAACCTCTCAAACTCATCGTACAATTAAGATTCTCTGTCTTCTTTTGTGAGCTCAGAACCTGCAAGAAGCATTTTGACGTTGTCCCAAATTGCTTTTGCTTCAATGTTGTGATTGACGAGCTTGTAGATATCTTTGGGTAATCCTTGAAGCACAATATTGGCGGCACGGACATCTGCATTGTATCGTTTCTTCTCCGTGTCACTGAGATCCTCATATGTACGAGGCCTTTCTGGTCCAAGAAGGACACCTCCCTCAGGGGTAGTTCTGAGTGTATCCCTTGTGGTTCCAAGCTCAAATGGTCCTTGATCAATCGACTAAAGAATTTACAATCTATTTTCATTTCCCCTACAGTACAATCAGATTCGTTGTGACCATGATTCGTAATCAGTCTTATCGAGGATAGGAGGGCGGGTATCAGAACCGGCCGCTTGAATATCATCTGAATTACTGGACATGGTTGATTACTTGTATTATGATAAACTTTAGATCGATACAATGATTAGTGATTGTATGTTAAAAGTGATGATTGTTTGTTGATTTAGGTGATATGTTGTTTGTTTGTGGTTTGGTTTGGTTTAAATAAGTTTACGAAATGTAATACACAAGTCTCAGTCTGGAAGTTAAGACAAAACGCAATGATGAGTCCTAGACAAAACATAGTCTAGAAACTTAGACAAAACGCAATGGAGAAATTTTTTTGCCAGAGATTCTTTCCACCAAAACGCAATAAGAGTCTTCAACTTTAGACAAAATGCAGAACCAAATCGCAACCTTTAATAACCAAAACGCAGTGGCAAAACACGATACCCAAACGCAATCTAGAAGCTTAAGACAAAACGCAACAAGAAGTTTAGACACAACGCAATGGAGAATTTTTTCTGCATAGATACATCACCAAAACGAAATAAGGGTCTTCAACTTTAGACAAAACGCAAGAGTCAAAACACAACTCCTAATAAGACAAAACGCAGTACTGTTATACTTTACAAAACGAAAAAATGCAGTGTACTTTTCTGACAAAATGCAGGAAGCAAAACGCAACCAAGAAATTGCCAGTGAGACAAAACGCAGTCAAGAAAAATATGAACTTTTTCACTTAAAAACACCTAAAAATTACCCTTTTGAATGTTTTTGCTTGGTTTTCTTTTTGCACAAGCTTGTCCTAAAAAGTTATAACAACAATAAAACACAAACTTTAACACCACAAACGTGAGATCAAAGAGTTGTCAAGAAAAAAGACCATAAACCTTCAAAAACCAAACTTTTGATCTAAACTAACCAAGAAAACGCACACACAATCTATCTAATCATCCCATGAGCTCTGATACCAATTGTAGTATATTGGATATCATAACACAAGCCTAGGAATGATGGGTTGGCTAAATTTCTAGAGAGAGAAAGTGACTAGTCTAGTAAGAGAAAACACCTTTAAGTATGTGTATTATGAAATGAACAACCAAACCTTCCCATGGCTGGAAAGGGTGTTTAAATACATGAGTTTTATGCCCCTAAGTGGGCTATGGTATAGGTTAACATGTGGGCAAAGACCCGTCCCAACACCATAAGTCATACGCTTACGATTCAACTATAAACTATGCTATTCTAGACAGTACACGGGGTGACCGAGTCTTTTTCTTAAACCTAACAGTAGAGTTCTCAGAGGAAGAATGAGCTGTTAAGTCAGATGTGGCATTAGACTTTAAATAGGTTCTTCTCAAAATGGTCATTAGTAAGCCAAGGAAGTGATTTCCCCAAGGTAAAGAGTCCGTTCATGGTAGAAGTCCTTTCCTTTCAACTAAGAATGCCGACTTTCCTCAAACGATTGGAACTAAGGTATCCTCGTCGAAGGAAAAGAAGAGTAAGCCAATAGTATCCTGAGGAAAGAAGAAAATGGCACGTTGACATTCATCTTCCTCTCGAAGGGATTTGAGAAGAGGGGCAATAGTGAAGATGCCAAGAATGGTCGTGTCTATGGGGATTACCGGTCTTAGTAAGAATTTGTTGCAAATGCATATGAGGGAGGAATGCCTTCATTCAAATTTAAAACTTGTCATCTACTTGAAGGAAATGTTTGGAACATGGAACTTACAATAATACAACGCCGCATTCTTCGAAGATTGAGGAACAAGATGAGATCTATTAAGAGAATGATTTATTCTCAAAAAAATCTGAATAGTTACATCCAATTACAAACTACACGAAAGTTACCCCTTTTTCATGGAGATTTACCCATCACAGAGATGCATAAAGGAACAGAATGAACTTCATATATCCCTTTTCAACTCAATCTAGAAACAAGATCAGACATTTTTCCAGTTCGTCTCTATTTTAGTGAAACTCTTCCTCAAGCAAGGCAGCCGATAAGTCATCGAAGGCTTTGTGTGAATAATGTAATAGTCAGCATTACTTCTTTTCAAGTTTCCCAAGGTGATTTCATATCTTTGAAAGAAAATGATGCTATAATCTATTCAAAAATAAGGAGATCCTTCTATATCGAAATTTCAGTTTCTAAAATCATAGGAAAATTCCTGGATAGCCCGGTAAGAATGTGGAGAAGAACCAAAACGGAATGGTTTCGCTTACTTAAAACTAAGAGGGGATGCCGCCTACTACTGAAAGACCCATTTTTTGCAATAGTTGTGTTCTTCTATGCAAGATGAAGACTTAGAAAGAACAAAGAAGTTTGGATCCAAAAAAGTATGCTTAGGTAGTTCTTTTGCTGAACACAAGAGAATAAAGAGGAATTTTTATTATTTCAGATCGATATTCTTATCGAAGAGAAGGAACGAAAAAACCCTAAATAGAAAAAGAAGCCCTATAGTTTACAACTCTTCTTTCTATAGTAATTTGACCTCTTGCTCTACCCATCAGTCTTCTATGAAGAGAAAAATAAAAAGTTCTTCCCTATCTACTCATTATTTGGAGGTGAATTATAGAACACTAAAAGATGTGATATCTTATGGACCTAACATAGGTCACATCCTTCACGTGTGCCAAGAGCACATTCGATAGCATCCTCTTAAGGTTTAAAGATCCAAACCTTCTTCTTATTAGCAGAAACGCACGTGGCTAAAACATATAAAGATCGGCATAGTCGCTCATAGGGGCATATCTCTTCTGATAAAGGATAGTCTAGATCTTGATTCACTATTTCCATTTTTTTCTTTTTAGTTTGAGTGAACACCCGGTAGCCAATCGATCAGGACTAGGAGCTGCACCAAGACAGATTAGTTCGCCTTTGGGTTCTTAAGAAGAAAAAGAAGATCTCGAAGTTCTCTTTCTAGCCTGGAGTTCTCTTTCTAGGTTGAGGAGATTGCTTTGACTTTCTTGTTAACCTTACCCAAAAGAGAGTGAGTGGCAGATTCAGAGAAAAGCTATTCTTCTAAGCAGTTTCACAAGTGAATGGAATTATTCTTCCCCCGAGGGTGACTTCACTACCTGGATCCTCATCTATTAAATCTATTAAACTTCGTTTTGGTAGTATTAGTCTTAATGCACTGGTATCTTATTTATTTCTTGATCGAATTCTCGTATGAGCTATCTTCTCTGACTCAAGAGAAACGCTGATTTCTGGACCATTTTCTACTTTCCTGGGAATAAGAAAAGGCCTTTACCCTATCACGGGACCGCGTTCCTTATTCGAATTACAGCATAAATGATCTGATCCGGACGTCCTGTTAATGACAGTGTTTAAAGAGGCATAGCAGAAACAGCACCTGATTGCAATTCGCAAGTTATGCTCTTGACCAATAGCAGGATCAGCTGCCGATCAGACCATTTAAGCGAAGGTCCCTCCCGGAGACTAATGTAGAGAGAGAATAAGAGCCTTTATGCCTATGAGCCTTTGTGAAGTGCTGAAATCATTGTCTTTGGGTTGAAATCCTAAATTAGGACATGGTTAGACACCTTGGCTAGGTTAGGACACATCGTGACCTGCATTTGCATGCTCCAAGAGGATACTGAACTCTTTCTTTTGGTTTAGCCGAACTACTGTAGCTCGGATCAATTCACTCTGTCTTTATCGTAAGCAAATAGCCAAAGAGCTGCTATGAAAAGGAGCGATCCGTCTTCTCTTATTCCTGAGAAGATTATTCTTCAAAGCCTAGCATCTCTAAAGGAAAAAGCTAAGACATAAGGACATCACCTATTTGGTTTGGTTGTTCAGTGTGAGCCTCTCTATCCTCTAATAAGAGTATAATCAGCAATGCTGAATCAGGACTCTTGGCACGTTGAGATCTTGCCTAGATTCATAACAATAGGGCCCTCTATCAGTATATATATAGATGTTTATGATATGACTACTATATATTTAATAGTATAGAAATATATATCTTTTTATATATTTATTGTGCTATATGGAAGTACTTATATGTATTTGTGATGAATGAGATGATGTATGCCTTACATTCACAATTGCCTTACTGCCCTTTCATCTAATAAAAGCTCATGTCTAATCACTAATTATAGCCATGTCATCGCACATTATGAAATCCTCCTTGTCATCAGTTTAGTATACTGAGGATGTCAGGTGATTTAATCCACCATAGGGGGGGACATTATTAGATGCTCATGTAGTGCAAAGAATAATTCAGATTAAAGAATGTTACTTATGTGCCGGGATCGAACTAGGTTATTTTGCGTAATAGAGAATCAACATCATCAAGCCACTAGAGCATTACTCAACTTTAGTTGTGGATATAATTTGAACAATACTATATATAGAGTATAATATTCAAGACCAGTATCAGAATTCTATATAAGTAATGTATATTTAGAAACTAGGTGAAGTCTAGTATTAAAAAATTTGACAAACTAAAATATAAATAAATCAAACAACAGAATTCTATAATAATGAATTTAAAACGGGAATTTAGATGTCTTCTGTGGATGTATATCACTTCCTAAAACAACTCCAATTAAGGATGATAATTTTTTTTGCTAAAATCATGCCTATCACGCCAATCACAATCCCAATTCTAGAACCACGATCGATTATCACATTATTGATTCAACATAAATCAATTGGATCTGTGAATACAGGTTTGTGTTTCATAATTTTTAATTCTCTTTATGTGGTTTTTAAAATTGGCTTCTTTTGTGTTTCATAATTTTTAATTCTCGATAGTACTTGACACAAATTCGTTTAAACATAAGGGCCAATCCTTGCCACAAAGTTAAAGAATTGAGGAGGTGTGAAGATGCATATTTATGGGTGCTAATGATATGGAAAGAAAGGCACTTAACATGTTCAGAATGAAGTTGCTTTGAGCAGAGGTTTGTCAAGGAACTTGGGGTCGACAACCAGCATATAAAAGTGGTAAGTATCCATTTGTATTCTGTTTCGAACTCTATTGCTTACAATCATGATTTGATGATATTGAAAATTTAGCTTAAATTACGTAGTTGATATATGCAACTTTTCATCTTTTTGTTTCAAGACATATTTGTTTTCTGTTGATAGAGATAACATGCTCATACAGATCAGGATTAATGTGATTAGGACTGTTTGGTTGCTGACTCAATATGTCACTTTTGTTGTTGATAATTTTTGTTCCTGATAATATGGATAAGAAGTTGGTTGTTGCTGATAATGGACTTGTCTCACTTATGGTATAAAGTTATTTTATGGAATTTCCCTGCCAATTCGGGCCAATGCTTATTTTTTATGCTACCTGCAATATTATTTATGTTATGCTTGTGCTTTGGATATGGTTTTAACTTTTTCTTCAAATCAGTGGAGTTCATAAATTGCCGTTCATTGTTTCTTCCTTTTCCTTTTAGTTCTCTGCAAAAATATTGTTCTTCATTCGTGTTCCTCAAAATCAACATCCATTAACATCCGTAAGTTTTTATCAAAATAAGGTAATTGTTAGTGGTATTCATGTTTTTACATTTTTCTCATACGTTTCACGCTTCAGTAATTGATCTTAGATCTCATAATCCTCATATGTAGTAATCAATGGTAATATATGATTATATGTTTCATGCAAATAATTTCTGAGTAGCCGTGTTTGAATATTGCAGATTTGTTATCATTTGTATATTTGCAATTCTCTAATCCATGTTTGTATTACCATGGTTGAATATTAAGATCTCTGATCATCTTTTTGTTACGATATTCTATGGCCATGTTCAATGTATAGATCAGTATTGAATTTATGTCTTACATTATTTTTGCAGCTAATCATATAGATTCACAAAGGCTTTCCAATCTTTTATATCAAGATGGTGTGCTTTACAAAGTTTTTTTAAATCCTCTTAATAATCATATATTCATTATGAATACAATTTATTTTATTTCCTCAGAAAATTCTGACTACACAAACAGTGCTTTAAAGTCTGTGGAGTCTACCAGTGCTTCAAACATATACAATTCATGTGTTATTTCTATTTTAAATTTTAATGTCAAACGTTTTGTCACCATGATCAATTTTCTTCATGCTTTGATAATTTTGTATATTTTTTTATAGTTACCAAGAGGCATATGTTAGATTTATGTGTCAGAGTTAGGGGTGAAGAAAAGTTGAAGAAATCACCGAGTCATATTGCGCATTCTACCGGCATTCATATTGGTCGGGGTGCTTAGCTTCAAGAATGTTGCCACCCTCTCAGAAGCAGAACTGACATTTGCTTATGTTGGTAGGATTCCAAATTGGTATCATCAATGTGTGTATTTCTTTGCAAGATTTTACCGTTTAGATTAGTTCCTAAATGGTCGTGTTTCTTTGCTAAACTATATAGGATTTCTATGAAGATTTGTTTGTAAGGGTGGTAAGTATTATTCACTTTCACTTTTAAACAAAGGATTCGCCTTCACCGTTTGGAGAACTTGGAATGGCTGAAATGACACATGCTTTAGAACTAATCGATGTTTGTTAAGAGTAAGTTGGTATTAACTTCAACCTATAAAATTTAAGAGCCCTACTGAACTGGTTTTTTTTACCATAACCATTATATTCACCTTTTTTTCCCTCAGGAAGTTGTTAAGGGGAAACTTTAGCTTCTGTGTGACGTACATGGAAAGCCACCTGGAGTGCGCACGAAACGCGTATTTTTAGAATACGCAGGACTCATTCAGAATAGGGGAGCATGTTCGTAATTGATTTATGAAAATCACATAGTAGTTGGTGCAGGTCAGGAATTAATATTTTCTTACTAAACTTTATAACGCTTTACCACAATTATAAAAATCTAACGTTGGACATTTGGATGAGAGTGTGTGATGTGTTGGGATTTGATAAACTGTTAACCATTAACAACTACGAGTACGCAGCGGATATGGATCAAGTATGGTGCATATGATTAACACACAATAAATAAACAAAGGGGTAAATAGAAAAACTAACCTCTTGATGTCAACAGCAAATGTATCAAATGAGATCAAGAATATCCTTTTGAAACTAGTGACTAAATTGTCACCTCTACGGTTGCTCACACAACACGTCAAACAAGTACGCCAAGATGCTAGTCTTTACTTCACGTCTCTCAAACAACAAGTGTAATCCCTTAGTTTCTTGAACCAAAAACCACAACACTCTTTTGTGGTTTAAACCGAAAATCAGAAAAACCCTCTTGGTTATTTTTTTTTGTCGATTACATGCACAAGCATGAGAGTAATGACTTTGCATGCAACATGGTAAAAATAATCAACTGGACTACTTTATACATAGATAAACATGATTTGAATTCGTGCTTCTACACCTTCTATATATGTTCTCGCTCACTTTGATCAGGTCACTTTTCGAGCTATCTCAATGATTTTTGTTTAATTGCAATAAGGTGCACGGTTAATTTAAGTTCCAGATTTATCTAAATGTTTTTTTTTTTTTTTAAAACCCTATATGAATCTGTTATCAAATATGGCCTACTAAATATACACTTACATTCGCAGACTTCGTAAAACATATTGTCATTGTTAGATTCACTGGCACCCTGGATCGCATGCTCTACTTGGGTGAATCGTTTACTCTTTGCAAATTCATTTTTTCGTGTATACAACATATTTTATATTCTAAACTTAAATTTCACTATGCAACTTCATTTAGAATTCAATCACACATTTCTAAATTGCAGGGTCTATAGCTTCTTGCATTAGCCGGAAGTAAGCTTCACAACATGGCAAAAAGGATACCGTGTTTGCAGGATACCAATATGACCTTAACTTTTTAACAGTCCATGCCAGAAGTAGCATCCCTGGTCTAATTAAATCCCCTTTCTTATAATTTTTACCTTATTGTATTTTTTTATATAAGACTGTTGCTATATCTTTTTTCTTTAAATGATATTTATTGTTTATTGATAAGTGATGTTAATGTGATTGTGCAGTGCTGTCAGAAGTTCGCATCTCAGCAAATGAAAGTGAAAAGTGGTGTTTGGAAGTAGTGATTATTGGAGCTACTAATATATATTGTTGTTTAGCACTTTGGTTGAGTGAGCAGCTACGATCATCGCTTCTGCTTCAGGGGTGTTTGGGCTTATTTAAAATATAAAATTAAGCAAATACAAAGGACGAGCCTTATGTGAAAATGGGTGCAGTGTCTGTCATAGACCCACCGGCTTAGAAGGCGGGCAAAATGAACAATGTTGAACAAGGTCAGACAATTGAACACGAAAAGGTAACTTTCAAAGTCCATTATGTCATTTAATTTGAGTAGAAAATAAATTGTTACTATGGTTACTGATGGAAGGTTATGAGGTTTCTTTTGTGTTTAGTGCAATCATTTATCTATAGTTCTTATGAACCTACTGTATTTGCAATTTGGTATCCTTTAAGACCATAGGTTTGCTGATGCTTTTAGATTAAGCACTTTTCAAAATGGTTATTTTGTTTAGGGGGTTTTTGTATAGTTTTCTGGAATTTAGTGTTTTTACTTGGATTTGGGGTAGTTGAATCAAGATTGTTATCAAGAAACCTTCTAGCAAGTCTGTTAAGAACTCAAAAATGTTGGGAATCATCACGACTGTAAATAAGAAAACAATTATGATTTAGTTACCAGTTAAAAAGAAGTTTGTATTTTTTTACTAGATAAGGATTATAACCTGATAACGAGAAGTGGGTGATTGCATCATTGTCTTAATCTAAGTAGAAGCTCAAGGATATTAGCATAGTTGTGAAGAACTTTGCCTTGCTCCATGAACTGATCATCTTGGATCTGTAATGCATAGATGAAAATGTATGAGATGCATCATCCGCAACAGTACCATTAATGTGGTAAAAATGCTAAATGGAACTTACTTTAGATTTCTTAAAAAGGGCATCATAGAAATCATGTCTAGCTTTTGATTGTTCACATTGGAAACTTGAATATCAGTTTGTGGGAGAACAATAATTGGCTTGTATATAAAAGAAACTTTGGTATAAATTCATAACTTAAAGAAATTTCACGCCTAAGTATAAAAACATTGGTACTTAGAATAATGGTTTAATGGGACTGCAGGCACACCTTCCTTCTTTATATTTCGTATCTTTTGTTTTCCTTAACATGAGTGGCCTTAGAATAGCCTTCACAAACTTTAGCCCTCGCTTATCGCCTTTCTCATATGGCATTATATGAAAGTATGAAATAACCAAAATTTGGTAATGATGCCACCATTCATCAAATAGCAAAAATGATTAGCGTTTTTTTTGAAATATCACAAGCAACACGTTATAAGTAGATTCACATGATAGTCATTTTTACTGTTTGTGTAGATTGGTATTCATGGAATGATGTTTGTGACCATGCAAAGTTCTATATTGAAGTTGTTATGGTGCAAGAGATTGAGGTTGGTTGCTATTAACAATGGTTCAAGAATGAAGTACTTTCCTTTTTTGTTTGTTTGACGAACACCTCTGAGAAACTATTGTATTTTTGCATCTTCGATGAAACTTTCATGAGTCATAACCGTTTGTAGTTCATTCTATATACACATTTACTTTGTTATTATATATTTCATTCTGCATTTCACATTTACTTTGTTATTTATTATTGCGAATAATTTATTAATTTTTTTCTTTTATTAGACGAACATTCATTTTTTTCTTTTTCGCTTTTAATGCACTCAATAAGTATGTTACGATGATTATAGTTGATTAAACGTTACTTTATTTTTTTCCCTTGGATATTCGGCGGTCTATGCACTTAGGGAGGGAAGTGTTTGCAATGTTACCATGGACATTAAGTTGCGGTTTATAAAGGAAATTAGCATATAATTGCTTTCGTTTGTCGACTATCTTAGTATATAAACTTTCACATAATTATTTTGATCGTTACAAAAACATGGAAGTGGCGGGCATCAAAATGCTAGCTTATTCATGTTTTATTTCCTCTTAGCGGATTACTATTAGTTTTTTTTGCTCTTTATTCACTGTATAAAAAATTTACGTTGTTCGTATTTCATTAACAGTTACTTAATTTATTCCTTGGATACCCACAAGGCTTGCCAACCCATCATACATTGCTCATAATGATATGCACCTATAAATTCTCATATGTGATTAGTTTTTTTTAATGCCAAATATCATCATACATTGCTCATAATGAGCTTATTTTCTGGCATTAGAGTTAAAGTGTTTGTTATGCTGGTTTCATATTTCTCTTTTACTTACCATTTTAATTCACCTTCACTTATGAATATAGGTTATGTTAAAGAAACTATCTCTATAATTTTCGGCTAATTAACCATGTAACTAAATAAGCACAGGTTTTTTTACATCCAGTGGTCACAAGAGGCAACTATATGTCGCTATCCCGAGATGAGGAAGGGTTTGAAGATTCTATGTTGTGATAGAGATGGTAAATACACAAATTCAACGACGAATGTTGTGTATATAGATGCCTTATTTCACATTTAAACTAAAAGCATATACTAATGGCGAATAATTTATTAGGTTTTATTTACTCTTATCGGATTACCATTCATTTCTTTTTGTTCTTTATTCACGGTATAAATATTTTACAATGTTCGCAATTTATTAATCGTTACTTAATTTATTCCTTAGATACTCACAAGGCTCCCCTGCCAAACTATAGGCCTGATAACGGAGAGATCCTTGGGTTTCATGTATTTGGTATGCACGCGGCAAACCTCATCCACGAAGCATCAAATGCTATCCTTATAGTTATTGATAATTATAGTTATTGATACATACACATATAAATTTTGCGCGAGAGCGAGGTCTAATTTATATATGACTAATCCCTGAGTGATCGGGTACGAGTAACAAAAAAAAGCAACGTATTCAGCTTGAGTTGATCTCAATTGGAAGTTAATCGATATTTAGACAATCTTAGAAGAAACCAAAACCGGAAGAACAATGTTCATTTTGTTTAGATGTTGTATTCGGAAAAATGAAAACAAACAAAAAAAGGTCCATCGCTAAATCAATAGGCCCACAACTTCATCTCAATCTAGACGAAGTCAGTTTAACCACAATAGATGTGTTAGCGGGTCACTGCTGTGCTCATGAACCATACCAAAGACCAAACATGTCCTTTTTAACATACCTTCAGAAACCATCTGAAATACAGGACCCTCATGACCTATATGGAATTGACCTTGATACGTCATTTCCTAAAGTGGAAAGCATTGGAGGGTAAGAACAGGTCTGATGACTTTGATTAGTCTGGTTGTAGTGAAACCACCGAGTCATTTTTGGTGACCGGTTAGGGTGTGCTAAAAACGCACAGTCAAGTTGGCCAGAACATACATGATGATAAAGGCCCATTGAAGTTATTTGTAATGCTTCGGTTGCCATTTGTTCAAAAATATAAGAAAGTCATTTTGTTCTCGCGGATATTTTATTAACTCTTATTTTCTCATATCGGATGAATATTCATTTCTTTTCGTTGTTAATGCATTCAACAAATAATCCGGTATGTTTATAATTGATTTACTTTTACTTATTTTTTTGTCAACGATATTCACAAAACAAGCCCGCCCATCGGGCGGGCATTGCCACTAGTGTAACACCCCCAAAAATCACATACAGCGCAGCGGAATACCAAATGGGGTGCTACTTCGTAATACACAGCAATAGATAC
>BQNB010176842.1:2590-13022 GCA_026074375.1 Tanacetum coccineum
TATAAAAAATAACTCTAATTGAAATATCTCTTCTACATCGTTTCTGGTATGAATTCGACTCTACTTTTAACTCAGTAACAACATATGGTTTGTTGTTAATAAATTTCTTTATGTACATTGGAAAAATTGTTCACTATGTTATTCCTTCACTTAGTATGCACATTGTCTAAAAAAATAAGAGTTTATTACTTAACATCTACTCCTTTAATTATCAAGTTCGTGAATGTGTACCAATCATCAAACCTAAATTCTTACCCTAAATAATCTAGGTATAAGCAATCGTATTACTGTTCAACCATGGTGGCGCCCAAGGAGGTACGTTCAGTATCTATATATCGACCTTTTCTTTCTTGATAAAAAACTATCTATGGTTTTTAATGTTGTTGTAATATGGTACAACCAGGTTATAATGATATGTCTCGACAATACCAAATGGATACGCCAAGGAGGTGATCGACTGCCTTTTCAAACTAATGCTTTTCAAAAACTTTACTCGGCTATAACGGAGGAACGTATTTTTATTTTTTGATTTCAAGATATTATATATACATACGCATGCTGATGTCTTGTGAGATTGTTAATTACAGTCTAATCCGAACACTTTAGTGGGCGTATCCACACTTGCTGGGGAAGCCTTTGGGGGAGCCATTCGTGTTTTGGCGGATCCTTCTCTTAATCATTATCGTATCACGCGTTGCTTCAATGGTAATTAGCTTATCTTCTCTATTTGAAATTTGTTGACTCTTACAGTACTATATTATGTATGTATGAAATCATCAAGTTTGATCTTCTACTGGCAGATCCATATTTATACTACGTTGACCGTCCTATAAACTTTAAGCACGGGTTCATGGTTGCTGATATGGCATCGCATGATCTTGTAACCAACAAAGATTTAACATTAAGGCTTCTTGTGTTTGCTGGAGGGTATGTTTATGCACATGTTGCAAATCTTTTGTCTTTTCTTTTTGTTCATTTTATATATTTCTGTGGTTTTCTTGTTTTCTAAGTCCCGTAGAAGGCGATAAAGAACATCTGGAAAGGATTGGAAAGATCATAAAAAGTCATAATATAGCTCTTGATGTCATCAACTTTGGTGAAGAGGACGAAGCGAGGAAGGATAAACTTGAGGCCTTGGTTGCTGTTGTGAATAATAATGGCAACAGTCACATTGTACATATTCCATCTGCATCTGAAGATGACTTTTCTACCCTGTTGAGGTAATATATACTGTAATTTTTTGCTTGGACTTACCATATTGATTCTAAATTTTAATCAGTCTTTTAGCTAATAATATACTGTAAAAATTTGTTGTCAGTTCCCCAATCTTCACGGATATTGCAGAGCGTCAACAGGAAATAGAAAGGCGAGAAGCTGCTGCAAGATCACTTGAAGATGCAATTAAGTCTGAGAATGCTGGCACTCCAGCTAAGATATATAAAAAAAACAAGAAAAAGACACGAGTTAAAAAATATCGCTAGAAGGACAATGTTTATGCGAGTATGTTACAAGTTCCACCATCACAGTATATAACACCCTTGATTGACCAAATACGATACGCCTATGATACTCTCGAAAGAAGTTGATATAGGTCAAAAATTGATGCGAGACAGTAACCAATTTATATGGCATGACTAGAAACAAAAAATGGCAACGCAAAACAAATTGACAAGTATATATGCTGTAACCTTGATGTTTCTTAACAAGTTATGTCAACTTAGTTAAAAATGCTTCCGTGATTCTATGTATCTATCTATTGCTCTTCTTTTCACGAAATGCCCGATGTTGTAGCTCGAAGTTGTGGTGATAATATCGTTGTAGAACAAGTGTTTTTTCCCCTTAAAGATGTATGTATATATATATGTGTTTCAGTGTTAATATTGTGGGAAAACACTATATGTATGTGTTATTTTCATTATTACGACATCTCTCTAATATTGAAGATGCTGGTGATACACGAAATACAATTTTTCGAAAGAAAAATCAAAGTTTTTCTTTTAATTTTAAGTATACATATACATATTATGTCAAAATACATAGGCAGGTATACATGTAAATGAAGAATATATGTACGTATTATATGCATTTAGGTTAAAAAGTCCGGGTCGTGTTCAAAAAGTTTTGAAATCTCATCCCATCTCCGGTTTTATAACAATCCTAACATACAAACAATCCTAAATATCAAACAACATAATTCATATTAACATAAAAAAGTGTCAACAAATCGTAAATCGTTTCAACATAATTCAAATTAAAAATCCCAAATACCAAAACACAACGATACTTATAATCTAAATCGTTTTACCAAGCGACTCCCTCCTCCTCCAGTCCATCATCAAAATCCTCCATTTCTTCGTATTCTTCGTCCTCCATTTCTTCATCATCGCTTTCTTCGTATTCTTCATCCTCTTCGCCAACCACGGGTGTTTTATCCAAACTTATACCTTTCTCGGCCAATTGTGTCATCAAGTTAACAAGTTTCTTGTTAAAAGAGGCTGAAATTCTTTTACCAATAATTTTACTTTTCTTCTTGACGAGCTCATTCACTTCCTCTTGTGAATATCTCTTTGAAGCACCATAGTAGCTTGTAGATGAAGATGTAGCCGAAGAGGAACTTGTAACCCCTTTAAGCGTTCGACCTACTCTACGGAAGAGCCCACTCCGTGTTCCTAAAACCAAAAAAAAAAACGAAATATAGAATCAATGGTATTATTCGGCTTAAACAGCTTCACTTTTAACAAGATGAATGTGCATAATGATCACAAAAAGAGAATGAACAATTAATAACCAAAGCGTGAGTAGTTATTCTTCAAATATCCACAATACCTAGCTCCGTCTCTGAATCCACACTATCTTTATGATCAAGCAAAAGCAGTGTTTGTGTGTAGGGACTCGCAAAGAAGTAACAAAATGGCCCAGCAATCCCAGTATAGTTGATTTGTTTAGAGTTGGGTTCATAAACAATTAGTTCCTTCTCTTTCAAACCTTTTTTCTTTACAATTATGGGTTCACCATTCTTTCTGAATCCAGCTACATCTCTTATCCATGTTATTGGCGTGTTAATGGTGAATATATGTGTGAACGAACCATTATGCATAATCCATACATTTGCATTGGAGGCGTGATTTTTTTCAAGCACAACAAGAGACTCCTTTAGCTTAGATATACACTACAAGCCTCCTCACATCACATTAGAAATAAGGGAGGTATACTTCTGTAAATTCTTCGCTTGTCAAATCAAATGACATGATCAAATGACAATACTGATATTTCCAATCCCAGGAACGCATATCATAAGCAAGCCAGTAAATAAACTCATTTATAGCTACCTGAGGATATATGTACTGAATTGATTTACGAGGCAGCTTGCCACTTGGACGTTTCCATGAACCTGAGCTCAACGAAAAAACCTCAACTTGATTAGGAATAGTAGCATATTCCTTCCGGTACATATAATTGAATGTGATCTTGACAAGCTTAGGATCACTAGTTCTTGGACAAACCCCAAAGCCAACAATAGTTTTATAATACCACAAATCATGATCATCATCATCATCATCATCATCAGCATCATCAACAACATCATCATCATCATTTGGCACAACAATAGTAATTGTTTTTTTAATTGACGGATTCCAAATAACAGCGCGCTTTATGAATCCAATAGAACTGCAGATACAAAACAAGCCTCCAGAGACACTAACAAGTGATAATATTGGATAGTTACGTAGATTAACACGCGATATCATGAAACCTCTTATTGAGGGAATGTATCATCATCCACGATTGAAGAATATCTAACCACAGAACCCCAAGACGCCACCCTTTCCATGCAACTTAACAGAAGATGACGATGATGATGTTGCGACTGAGTGTGGTCCTGGATGACATGGTGATCAGCAATAAATTTAGCGCTATCGATAAGAGACTTCCATTGTTTTGAGACGGTTCTGAATCGAATCAATGATATCACCGGGAGCCTTTTCATGATTTCGGCTTGGAGTTTTAAGGGTATGTAGTCTGCCATCTTGAGTTTGCGATATTAGCTTTAGGTTTTCCGAGGGTAAGAGTTCTTATGATTTGATCAATGTTTCTATAATTTATAGATTTAGTTATTTACCCACATATATATATTTTGCTCATATCCGACTTTGTGGTGTTCGGCTTGTAACTTTTTAGAAACTGAACAGGTTCGGCCCATTCAAAGCCCAACCCAATAAGGGTGTTCATAATCCAATGGCGGTGTAAGAAACTTTAAAAAAATGTTGTTGCTTAATGTAATGCTGTTTGTTTATTAAAAGGCTCTGAATTTGAATCTGATTCGCACATCTGAATCTGAATCTGATGCGCAAATGTCCGAATCTGAATGAAATGATATATCGTTTGGTTTTTGTTACTTGTTTAATGTCTAGATGATAAAATACCATTAGTTATTCTTAAAAACAGTTTTATTCATAATGAAACATAAACATTTAAAATTATATAGAGCATTTTAGTCATAAAATAAACATAGTTGTGCAACGTAAGAATAAAATGTCTTAAAAAACATTTAAAATTTTGTGTCGCAATTTATTTTCACAAAGTAGTCATATATTGTACTCTCATGTGGTTAAACATCTCTATCATTTTACAAATTGTTACTATCATTAACTTTACAATCATAAGGTTGCGAAAGATAAAATTTCATAATATGCTTAACATGTCGAATTAACAATTTAAAATACTTTTTTAGTGAAAAATTTAAGCTAACGTGCAAATTACACGAGCCACAATTTAATTTCATAAACTAATTATATATTACTATTGTTTGAAAAACTTTTAAATGTATTTAAGCATCATCATCATTAGTATAATTTGAACATTATTTATTTAACAAAAAAAATAGATTATTTTCTTTAACGGTAATATCATATTAAAAGAAGATAAAAACCTAACTCACAAAAACAAAGAAAAAAAAACAAGAAAAAAATAACTAAAGAAAAAAAGGAGTAAAGAGTAAAGGAACATAAGCAAATGTTCTATCGCAGTCTGAATTAATCAATTAAAAGGCTATTAAAGGCTCTTTAGAAAAAACAACACACCACCTAAGTCTGTAACATAAGGAAAATGTATTTTTCTTAACATTTTTTTAGGGAAGATGTGTGTGACATGATTTTTTTTTTTGAACAGCACTTTATTAAAAAAACTACAAAAGTAAAAGAAAACAAAGTTACATATGAGGGTTTTTAGCCAATCCACCCAACTAAACGTCACATTACATCTAAAAACCGACTCCAATAAAAAGAATACACCCAACATCATTCAAAAATAACCGTCTTGGAAAGGAAAACCCCACCAAGACTCACATATAACGATAAGCCCAAATTACCACCACAACCCAAAACACACCCTTTCTAACAACCGTTTTATGCTTGAAAGATATCCGAAGATTAACGATCCCAGAAACCCATTCATCTAACTATGCACTTCATGAAATCCACCTCCCACCAACGGCAAATCTTGCGAAACAATTATCTTCGCACAAGGCAATCACAAATAAAATGACTTGACGATTCCGTGACGCTACCACAAAACGGGACAGAAGAAAAGACGCATATATATATCTCTCCGGGATATAATAATACGCTAGTAAACAACCATTAACCTCCAACGCATAATGTTAGACCATGATTGCACCGCTTTATCATCGAGTTGAGTAGACACTTCCGAAAATCAATGTTATCATCAATAACCTTTCTAGCCAAGCTAACCGAACCACCCGAAACCATCAAGCGACCAATACTACCTACCGGCGTGACACCAAGAACAACACCTTCCACGCAATCGTCAATCCGTCCAACTAATCTTGTTCCACTCCGCTTCTAGGAGCACGACTAAATGACAGTCATTTCTCTGTGTCAGTTTAGAAGCCACATCGATAGTCTTCTTCACTCTAGCACATAAAGCCTAGATATCGTTGTTCAAACCATGACTCCATCCAAAATCCCCCAAAAATAAGTATATGCACCATTGCCAAGCTTTTTCTGCATAAATTTATTTAAGTGTATACCTTTTATCTTCAATGTTTCCGCCTCATGGAGAATGCTTCGCCAAATGGACTTGTAACCAACCTTGAATCCGCTATCATTTTTCCCATCTTCGCCATGAATAGCTTTAATAACCCTAGGTGTGTGACATGATAATTAGTAAATCAAGAGTACAAAACTGAATATACTTTATTTACTATCAATCCAAAACTATTATAATTAACTTACAAAATACTAGTTTTAATGTCCGTGCACGCACGGGGCTTAGACATTATGTTTTTTTTTTTAATATATGTATAATTTTTATTTTTTCTGTATTTATAAGTTATGTTTAGATATTATAAATCATATGAATAAAAGATTTAATAAATCCTTTTATAAATTATAGTGGAACTTGAGAAATTAGTAATTTTTTTCATTTAATTTACCTGTTTTCTGACTCGACATTATGAGCCGACTAATACCAGCGAAACTACCCTTTTAGGTAGCCCGAAGTCGGCTCAAGTGAACCTCCGAGGCCACTAAAGTCTAGGGGAATAATGTTTAAGGGGTTATTTGTTTATTTTTTAAAGTTATAATAAAATTTGTAAATTTATAAATTTTCACTTAATTTTATACAATTTATTTAATATTAAAAACCACTAAAGTTTTATTAATTACCTCCTATTTTTTCAAGTTTTTTTTCCACAAATTTGACAACATATATTTTTATGGTTTTTTCTCATCATATTTCTCCACGAAAAAAATTTAATTTTGACCAAATTGATTTAATTTTGATTTTTTATTGATCAATCAGATCGCACGATTTTGCCTACGTGGCAAATTCAAGCGTTCTGATTGGTCCAATTTTAGAATTCATAAGATTCAATTTGATAGAAAACTCCGAAATGATATAATTCTTTTATTATATAAAAGATAATGTTGTTTAAGTTAAAATTATTTACGCTTACGAAGTCGGTTGCTTGTATGTTTTTATGCTTGTTTTTCATCTTATGTTTTTGTATTTTTCTTATTCTTGTTGTTGCACTTTCACACGCTTTGAGCAACGCTCAACTGCACACTTTCATTGGCCGGAGGTCTCTTTGAAAACAATCTCTTTATTATGGGTTTATCCGGTAGTAAGGGTAAAATATGACTACATTTCACCTTCTCATACGTCGCTCCGGCAGAATTGAGTATACTAAAAACGACACGATACGACGTAAAAAAAACAACTATTACCGCCCAACATAAAAAAAATTGTATCGGGCCCAATAAAGAGAAAAAAAGAAAATTTACATAACGGGCTTTCAACTTTTAGCTATTTACGACTTTTTTATATAATAAACTTTATTTACTAAATATATAACATATTTGTACCGATTCATTCAGATCAAAAAATACTCGCGGAAAGATCTTCGAATTGCAAACAAAACAAGCCCAATATTGCAATTCTTCTGACATACGCACGATTTTATTAAAAAATGTTGGGCGATTCAGATGTTTATTTAGGTTTGGAACCCTCTCTTTTTTCCCTTTTCAAATAAATCGAAATGATTGAAGTTTTTCTATTTGGAATCATGTTAGGTCTAATTCCTATTACTTTTTGGCTGGATTATTCGTAACTGCATATTTACAATACAGACGCGGCGATCAGTTGGGCCTAGTTTAATATAAATAGGATTTTTTTTTACAAAACGTACCCTCAACTTTTAACTATTTACGACTTTTTTATATAATAAATTTTATTTATTAAATATATAACACATATCTATCGATTCATTCAGATAAAAAAACACCACCAGAAAGATCGTCGAATTGCGAACAAAACGAACCCAATATTGCAATGCTTCTGACATACGTACGATTTTATAGAAAATGATGTGTCCCATACAAGTCAGCCCCGCCGCAACGCTTGACCAGATTACCACTCAATATTCATTCGAAACAGGTTCGCAAAAAATTATGCTCCGCAGCAACGCGCGAGCTATGTAATCAAATCGCACAAAAACAAGCCCCGCCGCAACGGGCGGAAGGTCTAGCTCTTATGCAATCAAAAACCTCCGTACGCTATGTCAAAAATTAATTTAAAAAAAATAAAAAATTAACGTCCCGGCATATGAAAAGAGTCGAATAAGCATGAAAAAGCCCAACAAGCCATAAACCCCAAGTTCACCTCACTATCACGAGGCCCAAACCAAAATCTCAACAACTCTCGTAAACCCTTTTTTATCATCCTTCACCTCCTCCTCCTCCGCCGTATTGCCACCATAGTCCGGCCACCCACCCACCATAACCAACATGGGTTCAAACAAAAAAGGTTCATACTCTATACTAGCTTCTTCAAATTTATGGGTTTATGATACTATTATACTAATGTTTTTTTTTTATATAATTTTATAGATAAGAAAGTGAAGAAGGGTTCTAAGAAAGATGAACAGATGGAAGATATTACCGAAGAAGTACCTGTAAAAGCTGTGGAAAATGCAAAAGAGCACAAGAGTCAATTGCAAAGGCTTTCAGAAAAAGTGAGCTTTTTTGGTGACCCTTTAAGCTTCTTGTTAAAATCCTTGATTGTTATAAGCTGTTTTGTAAAAAAGTTTGGAATTTTTTGTTGTTTTTAGTTTAGGTGTATTAAGGGTGTTTGGGCTTATAAGCTTATGTGTTTCTGGCTTAATTTCCTAACCTTAGTTTTTTCCAGCTTATTTTGAAACTCATGAGCTTAAATAAGTTTTATTTTGTCATCATGGGCTTATATAAGCTCATAAGTTTCAACATAAGCCCAAAAAAGAGCTTTATGAAGTATAAGCCGAAGCCACATAAGCTCGTAATTCGAAAAATAAACTTAAACAAACACCCTCTAAGTGCAATATGCAGTTATGATGTATTCACAGAGATATCAGCTTATTAGCTCAATTGTTTTTGTTAAGTAGTACATTAGGGGCCTGTTTCCTTTGGCTTATATAGCTGGCTTGCGAGCTTATGTAAACTGGGAAAAGCTCTTAAGCCAACTTTTTTAGGCCTATGTCCTTATCAAGCTGAGCTTATAGCTTGTTTAAGGCCATAAGCTCAAATTAATAAGCTCATATGCCGAAAGGCTTTCCTAATTCTACATAAGCTTGCTGTAAACATGAACACCTGAAATAAGCTACAAATATGTAACCCCAAACACTCTGTAGGGAATATAGTTAATGATGTTTTGGTTTTCTTAATTCCCACCTTAATGTGTATAATTTAGACTCTGGCTAGTAATGCACTTTAAGGGTACATTGTGTATTTGAAACCCTCAGTAGTTGCAGCATACATTTGTATAAACTGTTCGTTGTTGTCTGAACCCTTAATTTTATTATTTGTTTTCATATAAAGTTTGAATTAAATTTAGGATGATGGACTTTTTTAGTAAATGTAGGAAGTATAGTTTATCCATATTGATCTTTGTTACATAGCTTTCAACCTTTATTAGCATTACAGTATTCCTCAAACTTCGAAGAATGCGGCGTTGTATTGAAATAAAAGTATAGTATTAGAAATTTTGGCAAGTTTGCAACAATATGTTTTGGAGACTTCATTGGTTTATGAAATGATTTCGGTGTTTATATTTATCGGGTTGTTATATAGTTTGAGACTTTGAGTGTTGATTGAATATTGTTTTATGGTTGTTTCTTACAGGATCCAGAGTTTTTTAATTTCTTGAAAGAACATGACAAAGAGCTTCTTGAATTCGACGAAGAGGTAACCTAATTGTCAGTTTGTCCTGTTTTCGTTGTTTTAGGAATGAGAATTGGTTTTGCGGGAAAAAGTAAAAGTTTCGACACTCATCCAAACACCCCTTTCTGTCAAATTTATTTTTTATAAGGTGACACAATCATCTTAAAGTTGAGAACCGTTAAGTGATCCTAGGATTCAAAAGTAATTACTGAATCACTAGTTTGTTGTTTATTCATTCTTCACACAACATATATAAAGCACATTTTGAGTGTTTCTTAACCACTGTTGATATGTTTTTCTCCTTGTTAAATGATTGTTTGTATGCTTAAATTCATAATGTTGTTTGTAGGAAGAAGACGAGGACGGACAAGAAGATGATCCAATGGATCAGTCTGATGGTTTAGCAAAAAAAGAAGAAATAAAAACTATAACAAGTGAAATGGTAGACACATGGATTAAAGCAATTCAAAAAGAGAAGAAAATAGGAGCAATTCGTAGCATTATGAGAGCTTTTCGTCATGCCTGTCATTGTGGTGACGAGGACAATGAGTCAAAGTTGAGCTCCATGTCATTTCCCGTCTTCAATAAAATCCTGTCATTTGTATTAAGCGAAGCGGATGGAATCTTTAGAACAATCTTTAAGCTTCCACTTTCTGGCGGGAAAAAGGAAATGATTCTTGAATTAATGAACACACGAGCATGGAAAAACTATAGCCATT
>BQNB010176845.1:0-13021 GCA_026074375.1 Tanacetum coccineum
TTAATAGTTGTCATCATTTCTTGAAAATCACAGGGAACAAAATGTATATGAAGTTTCATCCATAGGAAAATCATGCCACTCCGTGATCCCAACACATATGTAAGGTGAGACCACGTTATGCAAAGATATAAGATAACGACAACCATGGCATAAATAAATCCCCATCATACAGTAGCATGATCATAACCCACAGCGTAGGTTAATACTTAATACATCATTTTACATGAGTAAAAGAGTAGAAGCTTTTTATCAGCACTACCAACCGATTATTACTCAAGTTTAGTGGGATACAAAATGAGCTACATTGACAAATCTATTTGTCTATGGCCAGGGTGCCTCTCAAGATTCCAGATGCTAGACTCTTATGTTATCTTTAAGTGACTCAACATTCTCTGGTGGTGGTGATGATGAAGGTAGTGCAGCAGCAAACTCGGTAGTGCATGCCTTAGCAGATGGTGATCGTGGAATATGGTGTTAAATAGACATCCGTACTGTACGGGATTTGGTCTCAAAAGACAAGATGATATGGTGTGGAGAGGTGGGTGGTGTAGAAACAGAATTATCAGTCTCAAATGCCTCTGTATTCTCAGCTTGAGGGGACAGGATCATCTGTAGGTACCGCAGAAGGGTCGGCCGAAGCTAGGTGCTCGTCCTCATCCTCGTCCTCCTCATCCTTCTCAACATCATCATCATCGTTGTCATCATCAGATGACTCATTATCATAATTGTCTCATCCGTCGGTAGGATGGTCAGCAGGATCCTCCTCAGGGTCCTCCTTATCCTCTTCCGGATCGGAGTCAGCAATGTAGCCTGGTGATAGGGCTGTAGGTGAGGCATCAACAGATAGAGGCTGATCCTTTATTGGTCCCTCTATCTCCTCATCAGAAGCTCACTGGAATCTCCATGGCTCGAAATTAATATAAACAGACGTGTAGGTAACCGTCAATAATGAAAACATAACTGCTTGCAACGAGCAAAACTTAACTTATATAAATATATTATATAAGGCTGGTATGGTAAATATGAGTATGCACTTATGGCATAAATGAATGATGGTAAGGTATCATATTCGATAGTTTAATGTTTAGGTAGCGCTTAGGACCTACAAGCTTATCGTACTACCTTGCCTAAAGAAATGTTCCCCTATTCATATACATAACCCTTATATAAATATAATTGTAGAGTTGTGCGAAAGAATGCAAACTCATCTTTGTATATATACAATATACCCTCATAGTAATATACGTACTATAATATAAACACGTATATCAATTATGAATGCATCTAGTCCCACTAATGCAATCAACTAGTGTGTGCCTGAATGTATGCACATATGTATGTCCCGTGTACAACCCCGTTGTATGAATTCGTTGTTTGAAAATGGTTATAGTCCAGCAAAAACATTTGACCTGGTTCTCTATAACCTTGGCTCTTGATACCAATCTGTAACACCCCCAAATTGGGTCGCAGCGGAATAAGGGTCCGGGGCGTGTTACTTCAAGATCAATAGCACAAGATACACAGCGGAATAAGTATTCAGAGAGCGTGTACTTTCTCGATGAACAATAGCCTAAGATCGTATAAAGAACACATAAAAAGTCTATTTCAAACAGATAGATTGTGGAATGTATTTAAAAGATACTTCTAATAGCAAAGCAATAGCTATTACTTGTATCCTTTGTTTTAAATTAGCAAAAGAGTGGACAATACATTACACCAAAACTAAGAAGCACATAAATCTTTAAGCTCCTATCCAAAATGTAACCCAATGCATCACCCTGCAGCCGTCGACGCATATTGGACTCCTGAAAATATTGCTTAAAACGTCAACAAAAATGTTGGTAAATTCATAGGTTTATATTATTAAATTATGCAGGACCGCAAGACTTTCCCTGTGGACATGCATCCCATGCAACCATCACAGAACTATATTACATTTACACTAAGCTCATGACACTGAAGCTTGATAATCTTTCTTGCAATTAAAATATATATTGCAATTTATGCCCATTTAGATTTCTAACCCTAAACATCTCCAATTCGACATGCTATAATGTTCGTTCCTAGTGATAGCTAGACACCTGAATGGGGAGGTCGTTTCCTAAATAGATTTATTAAATAACATCCGTGCTCACATAATCTAATTCCAAACTACATCTATGCAATTGACAGTTCATGACAATGGGACTTAACTTGGGTTATAGCTACTTAAGAAACCATGTAATCAATATAAAATATCCACTTGGGTCCAATTTATAAAACAAAGCATGTTTCCACCCCAAATAATAGTAAATTAGTAAAACTGTAAAAAGTAGGGCTATGAACTCACCTTGCCTTGTCACCTACTTGTCCTCCATTGTACCCAAAACCACCACAACACCCTCTACGTTGCATTGGTACACTCTATAGCTTCCATGAATCACCTATAGCCCTCCTTAATCACCACTCTATAGCTCTTGACCCTTAGCCACCAAGAAAACTTGGGCACAAAGGCTTTCCAAGCCCTATAAATAGCCGAAACATACACCCCTTTCATTTCATCCTTCAAATGAAAACACACATTAAAATGCAGTTCTAGCCACTCTCTAGCAGTAGTAGAAGATCAAGTGAAGTCCCTAAGCTCAGAATAGAAGCCAAGAATCAAGAAAAAGGAGCCCTTGAAGTCGTTACTAGGCGTACGAACCCGAAAACCACATTTCAACCCATTTTAGCTCAAGTAAGCTTATAATCTTGTTCAATAAGCTCATAATTTGTATTATAATGTTCATAATACTCTTACGATCTTATATAAACTCTTCTTTGAAGCCTTGAATCCTCAAACCTATATGTTTTGTATTAAAACCCTAAAACGTCTCGTTTTGATTTTCTAGCTAACAAATCCCTTTTCTAAACTTTTGTTATGTTATAACTTCTTATTTTTGCTTATTATAATAAGCTATAACCTGCAAATATCATTTGGAATCTTAAAATAAGCTTGCATGACTTTTTGGACTTGTTTTGCAAAAGTTCATGCATAGGGGTATATATCGTAACTTTCTGAAATTTATAACTACAGGGGCTAAAAATGACATTATTCCAAAGTTATAACTATGAGGGGTTGTTTTGCCAAGTTTCAAAGTTACAGGTTTAATATATATATATATATATATATATATACTTAAAGGACTAAACTTGTAAAAGTTTATAAACCAAGGGTATATACTGTTATTTTTGTATTTTTAAAAATATAAAATATATTATTTTTATAAAAATTATAAAAATATATATATTAATATTATAAGACTTGATTTTGTTAAAACCCGACACATTTTTCGTTATTAATCAACGATCGACGCATTATAAATCAATTACGTTATATATTTAACATAACTTATTATCGACTAGCTTTTGAAGACACTTACCATCTTATCGTATCATGCTACTAGGGAATTTCATGTGAGGGGTTTCATTTGAGTATACGTCTTGACGAGTTTGCTGGGTTTATGATTTAAAGTGCCCTAGCTCCTCAAACGATACTGCATGACCTCTGAATTATGATAGCCCAAATAGTGATACAATAACTCCATAAATTAATAAATCAAAGTAATACGTTAAACTTTATGATGTTTTGAAACATAAACAATCACACTAAGACTTGACATATTACCCCAGGTTGTGTGACGAAAGCCGTTACTTTCACTTGATATACTTTTTCCATCAATCAGATTTCCCTAATAAGGTGAGTTCATAGCCTTACTTTTAAATCTTTTAAATGTTTCATAAACCCGTGAAGGGGATACATGCTATAAATTATGAATACAAGTGTTTTCCAACTGTATGCTATCCTAATATATTATTGCTTCTATTGTCTAAGTCCCTTTATGCCAAAAGACCCCCACCATCATGGACCATTAATCACTTGCGAGTGAACGCGAATATTGTGGATAGGCCTATTGGGATTGACGAATCCCATTTGTATTAGCCGAATAGGTAACCAAACGCACTATATTTGAAACTCATAGGTATATGGAAATTACCAACACAGGGGCCATTATTATTATATATATATCATTATTGATATATACACAAATTAGTTTGTGTGCCATGAGCTTAGACGCAATAATATTGTTTTCCATAATAATTGTAAATGCATGCAATTATTACTATTATGGGTGTATAACAATGTAACCCACTGTTCATGATGACTTGTATTCAAACTGTTAACTACAAACCTATGAATTTTACTCAACCATTATGTTGACCTTTTTAGCATGTTTATCTCAGGTATTTGAGCAACCTATGGCACGGACTTGAAGATGGCTAAACTGTTATCATTCTAACCTTATGTTTTTAAATGTTGGGACCTCTTTTTTATAAAAACTCTGATGAATAAATGAATGATAACTAAATTTTCCAAAAACATCTCTTTATGATTCGTTTTCTATGATTATGACTGTTATACTATGAAATAATACCCCAGATTAGCTTCCGCTGCTATATTTTAAAAATGGGTGTGTTATAGATTGGTATCAAGAGCCAACGGTTATAGAGAACAAGGTTAAAACCTTAACTTTAACTACTTTTCTTTTTTCTAGCCAAGAAAGTCTTTCATGCCACTATATCTCCCGAATAGTATGTAAAGATACATAACTGTTATACTATTATATAAATAACTTATGTTATTTACCACTGGGTTTTTAACAGAGTGATGTCTTCACCCAACCATCTTACTTCCGGTATTGAGGATGTCTTTTCCTCTATCTTTCTAGACTTTATCCCGGCTTCTCCGGAATATGTCCCAGCTTTACTGGGAAAAACTTATTCTAGCTCTTCAAATAACTCATTTGGTTTAGTTTCAATAGCTTCACCAAGTCTTTCACTTTTGAATGATGACCCCTATATGAAGGTCATGCATGCATACTATGCTAAAGAATCACCTATTCCACCACCAACTATTATGTCTCTATCTCCAATGTTTAATCCTCGAGAATTCTTTCTTCCTGAGGAATTATTGCCACTTAAGAAACAAGGTCGTGACCGATCATCTTCCTCTACTTATACCTTACCTCAAGAATTTAAGATGGGAGAAAGCTCTTGTAAGACGAGTGTGGAACGTCACGAGGAACAAATTAAGAAAATTCTAAATCACCTAGATAAACTCTCTCTTGACCGCATTGAACACATAGAAGACAACATAGAAGGTTTTGGAAAAGGTCAGGTAATCATACAACAAGATTTTGACAATCTAGAAACTGAACTCCAAGAGGCTCATACTCAAATTACTAAATGTCAAAAGAGGCAATTAGGAAATAACAACAAGATTGCTCTGGCTTTCTAGAGGATTGCTAATCTAGAACAAATTATTGAGGAAATCCAGGTTCGTCACCAGGCAGATAAGGAAAGTCTTCTAGAAGCAATCTATAAACTCAAGAACAGCCAAGAAGGACCATCGGACTACTAGATTAGATATGAGTTATAGCTTTCGTTAGAACCTAGCCACGAGATGTGTGGTATAAATAACAACACTTGTTAAATTTTGACTATGTACAGTACAAAGTCACGTTGTTCATGATATAATATAATGGTGATCCCGTTGTACTTCGTTGTTTCATATTTATCTTATGTCCTATATTTCATCTTCGTCTTCATCATTATGAATCATACCATATAAATTAGATACTTGTTAGAACCCATATCAAATAAGTATCTATGATTTCAATATCACTATTGTTAAAAATGCATAAAGTTTAAAAATAAGCATTACATTTTAGGACTTGTGATATCATTCTTATTACGTGTTGTCTTATGTTGATAGAATGCCTCCTAAAAGGACGTCAACATCTAAGAACCAGCCATGAATTAGGCTGCCATCAAGAAACTAGTTGCTAATAGTGTATCCGCAGCTCTGAAAGCACAAGCCGTTAACATGGCAAATACTGATAATACCACCAGACCAAGAGAAGCTTATGTATTAAGACAGTGTAGCTACAAAGAGTTCATGAGCTGCCAACCTATCAACTTTAAAGGTATGGAAGGGGCTGGTAGTCTCATCCGCTGGTTTGTGAGAACTAAATCAGTGTTTTCTTGTAGCAACTATACCGAAGACTACAAGGTGAAGTTTGCTACTCGTACTTTAACTAAAGAAGCTTTATCTTGGTGGAATTATTTTTCCCAACCAATTGGGATAGAAGAAGCCTACAAGATTACTTAGGTTGAATTCAAGAAGCTTTTGATAAAGAAGTACTATCCCCGAACTGAGATCCACAAGATGGAAGATGAATTTTACCATCTGACTGTGAAGGGGAATGATCTTATGACATATGTGAGAAGATTCTAGGAACTGGCAACCTTATGTCCTACTATGGTGCCATATTCTGAGAAAATGATGTAAGTTTTCATTGGGGAATTGCCTCGAAGTATTGAAGGAAATGTTACCGCCTTTAAACCTCAAACTTTAGAGGAAGCCACTAACATAGCCCAGAGGCTAATGGATCAGGTAATAAAACACACTTCAGTACAAGTATCAAGTGATCATAAATGAAAGTTTGATGACACAAGAACTTTCAACAACTACCGTAACACCAACACCAACAATCACTACAATAATCACTAACCATGACAGAACAGAAGACAAGAAACCTTCAGGGCATATGCTGCCACCCCAAGTGAAAATAATAGGTATGTTAGAAATTATCCCTTGTGTAAGAAATGCACTCTGCATCATACATGACCTTTCATTATCAAGTGTAATACTTGCAACTAGGTGGGTCATCTGATCAGAAACTGCAAAAACAAAGGACCAGCTACTAGAAGCAATCAGCAACCAGTATCGGTAATTTGTCATGCCTATGGAGGAAAAGGACACTATGCAAATCAGTGTCAAAGGACCACCAATAAAAATGCCCAGGGAAGAGCCTACATGCTAAGGGACAGGAATGCTCACCAAAACCCGAACGTAGTCACGGGTATGTTCCTTCTAAACCAAAATCTAGCTAGAGTATTATTTGATTCTGGAGCCAATAAAAGTTTCGTATCCATATCTTTTGCCTCTATGGTAAATATTCCACCCATTACAATAGATACCTTTTAGAATATCGAAATGGCTGACGGAAATATAGTAAGCACAAACACTGTTATTTAGGGTGCAACTTTGACTTTGTTAAACCAACCTTTTGAAATTGATCTTATGTCAATTAAACTCGGAAGTTTTGACGTCGTTATTGGTATGGATTGGTTATCCAAGTATCATGCTAAAATTATCTATGACGAGAAAGTCGTCCACATCCTAATCAATGGTGAAACTTTAATCATCCACGGTGATCAAAGTAAAACTTGACTAAATCTCATATCCTGTATAAAAATCGAAAGGTATATATCCAGGGGATGTCAAGTTTTCGTAGTCCAAGTAATGGAGAAGAAGTCAGATAAGAAAAGACTAGAAGATATTCCAGTAGTCAGAGAATTCCTAGAGGTTTTTCCTGAAAATATACCTGGTCTACCCCCAGTTCGTCAAGTAGAATTTCAAACCGACTTAATTCCAGGAACAGCGCAAGTAGCCCGAGCACCTTACCAATTAGATCTTTTAGAAATGCAGGAACTATCTAACCAACTTTAAGAATTAGCAGACCGAGGTTTATTCGACCAAGTACTTCGCCTTGGGGAGCTCCTGTCTTATTTGTTAAAAAGAAAGACAGATCTTTCAGAATGTGTATCGATTACTAGGAATTGAATAAACTTACTGTAAAGAATCGTTATCCATTACCCAGAATAAATGACTTATTCGACCAACTTCAAGGTTCAAGTGTTTACTCGAAAATTGACTTAAGGTTAGGTTATCATCAACTAAGAGTAAGGGATGAAAATATTCCCAAGACTGTTTTTAGAATGAGGTACGGACACTATGAATTTCAAGTGATGCCATTTGGTTTAACTAACGCACCTGCTGTATTCATAAATCTCATGAACCGTGTGTGCAAACCATACTTGGATAAATTTGTGATAATGTTCATTGATAATATTCTTATCTACTCTTGTAACAAAGAAGAGCACACAAATCATCTAAGAATAATCTTAGAATTACTAAGAAAAGAGAAATTGTATGCCAAGTTCTCCAAATGTGATTTCTGGATCAGTATTGTACAATTTCTTGGACACTTAATTGATGGTCAAGGACTTCATGTTGACCCCGCCAAGATTGAATCAGTTAACAATTGGGCATCTCCTACTACATCTATAGAAATACATCAATTCTTAGGACTCGCTGGCTACTATCGAAGATTTATCAAAGATTTCTCGAAGATTGAAAAGTATTTGACTGAATTAACCCAGAAAAATTTATTGCATATGCATCCCCACAACTCTAGCCTAATGAAGAAAACTATACCACTCATGATCTCGAATTAGGAGGAGTTGTGTTCGCTCTTAAAATTTGGAGACATCATTTGTACAGCAAAAAATGTACTGTGTTCACTGATCATAAAAGTCTTCAGCATATCCTTGATCAGAAAGAATTGAACATGAGACAACGCCATTGGCTAGAATTGCCTGCAGATTACGATTATGAGATTCGTTATCACCCTGGAAAGGCAAATGTTATGGCAGATGCCTTAAGCCGAAAGGAACGAATCAAACCACTCCAAGTAAGGTCATTAGTCATGACTATTCATCCAAGATTACCATCACAAATTCTCGAAGCTCAAACTGACGCACTCAAAGAAGAAAACATCAAAGCTGAGAACTTACGAGGAATGGACAAAGCATTTGAAGTACGTCCTGATGGAACTCGTTGTATCAAGAATCGAAGCTGGTTACCACTCTTTGGTAATCTAAGAGACTTGATCATGCATGAATCTCATAAATCAAAGTATTCCATTCAACCAGGTTCTGACAAGATGTATCAGGATCTAAAAAAACTCTATTGGTGGCCTAACATGAAGGCAATCATCGCTGAGTATGTTGGCAAGTGTTTAACATGCTCTAGAGTTAAATCTAAATGTCAGAAGCTATCATACCCCAAGAAATTCCGTTCAATAATTTAGCCGTTTCCGATTAATGATTTGAATTTTTAAAAGTTTTGTTTAACTTTTATGTTTATCCGGGAAGTTGTTCCATTATTATATGAGAATCATCTCCAGGAGCGAACCGGGACACCAAATGTTGTGGTATTTTGGCATTAGCCACGTTTTTACATTTTATGGCAATATTTAAAATTTCATAATTTTCGGAGACACCATTATTCGTTTCTTTACTTGCGTTAATCATGGTTTACTTAAAATATAAGCCTATGCATGCAAGACTTGGAAATTAAATCAAGTAATGAGTACTAGCATCATGTATTAAAAAAAATTCATCTTTGGTCCCCCCCCCTTGTCCTATTCGGCACAAACAAACACCCTCCTTGGTAGACAAGTTTTGAATTCAAATTTGCAACATGACAAACCTTAATCACATGTTTTGTCCTAGCTCAATTCTTATTGGTGGATCAAATTGGTCCCCTCCCCCTCTTTGTCTCATTCCAATGAAACACACACATATATATGTAGTGTGTGAAGTAAACTTGTATGCCATATAACTTGTTGCTTCCATTTGATATTCATAAAACACACACACTTGTATTTTGATCTTTTCTTTTCTCTCTTGTCTCCTCCTAGCCACGAAACACACACAAACACATACATAATTCATAACTTTTGATTTTCTTCAAGATCCAATCATTCAAAGTTCATTTCTAAGAGTTTCTAAGGTAGATCCAAGTATTGGTTGGTTGTTTTTCAAGGGTTTTCAAGATTATAAAATTTGGGTTTCATATTTTATAAGTGGGTTTTGCAAGATCTTGTGTCAACATCTTTTGCTTGCTTTCTTGTGAGTATTTCTTGACCCATCTTGTATTATTTTGATATTGTTATGATTCTTGTTATAGATCTATGTTTATATCTAAAGATCCAAGTGTTTGTGGTAAATTTACAAAAGAAAGTACAAGTTATTTTTGTTCATCTTAAAAATATATTGGAAGTCTTATGACAAAAACTTTTATGTTGATGTTATTATTATGTTCTTGGTAAGATGAGAGTGGGATGAGTGTTGCAACAATAGAAATGAAGGAGATTAGGTTAGTTTAGGATGTGGTTTTGTGGTGGATTAGTTGTGAACGGAGATTAGGCTAGACTATGCACTATTGTGAAGTTTGGGTGGATTTAGGTTGTGTTTTAGACAAAAAGTGCTTGCTGTCCCGAAATGGTTTTGAGGTTTTGAGCGACCTAAAAATGTTTTCATTAGGCGTAAAAGTAGTTTTTGAAAAACTTATTTCGAATAGATAGTTTTTCACATATTACACTTTAAAGTCGGACATAAAACGGCCAAGTTATAGCCAAAAGAAACTTGAAACATTTTCGGCAAAACCAAATGAATAGTGGGATGATGTGAATAGTAAAATAGGTTTTCGAACACTTTCGGACATTTTTTGACTTTCTAAACTCTAGCGAAACATATAGTAATATATATATATATATATATATATATATATATATATATATATATATATATATATATTAATCAGTATCATAAAAAGATTTGCGAAACGAGACAAGGAAGTTAGTAAGGATTAGAGCAGTTAGTGCGTTTTAAGAATATGGAAACTTAACAAATATAGGGGACGCTATTAACGTTTTGAAACTAAAAACTTTCCTAAAAAGGAAAGTTTCTATAAATAGTAACTTTTTGCAAGTGTCGGGATTTAACAGAGATGTTGTAAATTTTTCTAAGTCTTTTATTACTAAAACGCAAACACACTTGGATGCTTTAAATGATGAACATGGATGTTTTACTTGTTTACTTTGCCGAATGCTAAGTCATACCCATTTTATTTAGGTCGCGTGTAGGATCCTTCGGCTTTATTTCTTCTTCGTTGATTATCAATTCACCACTTGCTTAAGGTGAGTTCATAGCCCCACGTTTTTACCGATTTACAAATGCTTTATACTTTGGGGTGAGAAACATGATTTGCTTTTAAAATTGGACACAAGTTCTTAACGTGAGTTTTACATGTTTATGTGTTGCCTAAGTTACTTACAAACCATTATTGCCTAAACTATCATGAACCGTTAGTCACCTATGGCCAATTAGATTGGTTAAGTGAGCACGAATGCATAAATAGATCTATTGGGACTAACTACCCCTATCTGGTTTGGTTCTAAATATGATGCGAACAAACGGATATATGTCATGTCGATTGTGCGTTGTGGTGGTCTTTGGTTTGGGACACCAGTTAAGGGTAGGAATACTATGTGGCATGATTTGATATGCCATGTTGTTATTAGCATCGGTGTCATGAGCTTAACGTAACAGTAAATACTTTTTATGTGATGTTGTATCTGTTATAGTAGTCGCATGCGTTTTGAAATATTGTGGTCCACTCTTGCATTAACCTAAACCTATGAATTCACCAACATTATGTTGATGTTTTAACATGTTTTCTCAAGTGCTTAGCTTGGCTTGATTCTTGATGCCTAATGGAGTCTATGTGCAATGTGACTTCGCCAATTTCAAGACTTATCTATTTATATACTCGTTGTTATTGTCAAACCTTATTATGCTTCCGCTACATTTATCTTTCATATGATCAGTTGTAAAACTTAAATAAATTTTCTTTATGCAACGAGTAGAACTTTTTAAAACGTCCATGATTAGTGGTCGTTCTTTATTGCTTTGTGTTCAGATTGTTATGACGTCACGCCCTCGGACATGTATTCCATCCAGGCCCCGTCTAGGGGTGTGACAGAAGCCATCCAGCTTACTAGTACAACCAGAAATTCCTATGTGGAAATAGGAAAGAATAATAATGGTTTTTGTCACAAAACTACCCAAAACCTCAAATGGACATGACATAATCTGGGTCATTGTCGATCACCTTACCAAATCCGCACATTTCATCCCTACCCAATAGACGGATAGTATGGAAACCCTCACAAGGTTGTACATTAAAGAAATAGTCTCCCGGCATAGAGTGCCGATATCTATTATCTTGGAGCGTAACAGTCATTTCACATCCAGATTATGGAAATCATTACAAAATGCTTTGGGTACTTAATTAGACATGAGTACGGCATATCATCCCGAAACCAATAGACAAAGTGAAAGAACCATCCAAACACTCGAAGATATACTTCGGGCCTGTGTAATAGATTTTGGAAAAGGATAGGAAAGACACTTACCATTGGTAGAATTTTCCTATAATAACAGCTACCATGCCAGTATTAAGTCAGCACCATTCGAGGCACTTTATGGTCGAAAGTGCAGATCACCTGTTTACTGGACCGAAGTTAGAGATGTTTAACTTACAGGACCAAAGATAATTCATGAAACCATCAAGAAGATAGTACAAATTTGACAACACTTGCAAGAGATCGAAAAAGAAGTTATGCCAATGTAAGATGAAAGCCTTTAGAATTTCAAGTTGGAGAACATGTTATGTTAAAAGTATCACCTCGTAAAGGTGTCATTCAATTCGGAAAACGAGGAAAGCTTAATCCCTGATACATTGGACCATTTAAGATTCTTAAAAGGGTCGGTCCAGTGGCATACAAACTAGAGCTTCCTAAAGAGCTAAATAATGTTCCTAGTACTTTTCACGTTTATAATCTAAAGAAATGCTTATCTGACGAATCTCTCATCATTCCAATGAAAGAGCTTTAGCTTGATTACAAACTCAAGTTTGTGGAAGAATCAGTGGAAATTATGGATCGAGAAGTCAAGCAACTAAAACAAAGTCGCATTCCTATAGTCAAAGCAAGATGGAACTCTAAAATAGGACCAGAATTTACATGGGAACGGGAAGATCAAATTCGTGCCAAGTATTCACATCTATTTTCAAACATTACTCTGGCATCCAACTAAATCTGAGGACGAGATTTCTTTTAAGGGAGGGAGACTATAACAACCTGTAATTTTCATCAATGTAATTATCCATCTATTAAATTAGATGCATTTTTAATATCACTATCATCTATATATACCACCTTTTTACAGGGAAATTTTTGCTTTATCT
>BQNB010176846.1:2757-13021 GCA_026074375.1 Tanacetum coccineum
GTTTTTAAATGCAATGTTTTTCAGGTCATTAAGCACGAGGTGCGAAGGATACATTGGTGGTTATATTTTGAAGTCATGCATTAAATATTTAGTCGCATTACATTTTTTATATTTGTTATGGGCTGGAAATCTTTGTAATAATAACAAGTAAAGCTTCGGCCTTTTGTAACACATACTTTATTAAATCCAATGTATCAGTTTTAAACGACTTTTTGGTCGTTCTTATATTATCTTGTGTTATTGATCTGAGAAGTAACACGCCCCGGACCCTTATTCCGTTGTGACCCTATTTGGGGGTGTTACAGTACTAGATTAGTTTTTGATATATTGAAGATACTACTTGCATTTCTTGTAGTAAATAAATGTAAAGGTTAAATGTAGATATAATACTTGTAATGCATAAGTTCTAGCTTGGTTCCTTTATGTAAAATTTAACCAAAAAGGTTAACATGAGTAAAGTTTTATAAAACTTTGAGTATTAGGAATAAACATGGGTATTTGTTGAAGCGTAGAAAAGTTTTTGTAGTTCCGGGTATGCCTAAACGTATTTTATCGCGAAACGTAAACACTTTACGCAACCAATAAAAATAAAATGAACAAAGTTAATAATTATCCTCAAAATAATTACTTAACACTTGCTTGATGTAAACATTTAATTGTTTGATGCCCGTTTACATTGAACGATAATTTTTAGCTTACGCGATTTAACTTAACGATTTAAAATTAAAAGCAAACGCGTACAATACTAAAAATAAATAGTGAAATAATAGACATCGTAAATGACCCTAAAATACGGGGTGTTATAAGAGGCTCTGTGTTGCTTTCCCTTTTGACAAGCAACACAGGTTTAATCATTTTCAAACAGTTTGGAAGGTAAACCTCTTACAAGATTTTCCTTAACCAATTTATTCATGGTTTTAAAATTTAAGTGACCTATCCTTCTATGCTAAAGTTTAGATTCATCAGATGTGGCTTTTGCAAAAAGGCAAGTTAAACCTCCTTTAGGAACTATGTTCTTTAAATCAACACTATACATATTGTTCTTTCTAGGAACTCTAAGTAAAACTTGACTTTAATCAATTAACTTAAAGTTTGGAGATAAAACAATACATTCAGTGTCATTAAAAAGAACACTATTCTTTTTATCACACATTTTTGAGACACTAAAGATATTAACTTTACTTTCTCACAAAATACACTTTTCAAAATCTAGTATTACCAGTTTTATATGGTTACATTTTCCTCGTGATTTCCCTCCTTTGGGGTTACACTCCAAAAAGCTAATTTCATCCATCTATCTTTTCCTTAGTATGTAAGATAAGAAGCAACATATCCTCCATCTATCTCTTCATAGTCTGTAATATAGGACATGTTCCCTGTCATGTGCCTTGAGCATCCACTAACAATCACTCCTTGATCCTGTAAATCCATTTGTGGATTGCCTTGCACATTAGATAAGAAAATCAGTTTCTTTTGAGGACTCAAGCCATCAATGACTTAGATATGCCTTGTGCATCAATATAATCAAACTTCTTTAGGGTGATTTATGCACTATTGTGTTTAGAAACGTGGTCTAAAACTTTAGTCTTTGGTTTTCAAACCCAACAAGATGAGGCCTTAACATCATTAACATTATTTCCCTTAACAGCATTAACTACTGCTTTTGACCTAGCAGTATTAACTTCTTTACCCCTAACAGTGTTAAACCTTTGATTAATATTACTTTTTTTAAATGCTATGTTCTTATTAATGGGCCTCTTAACAGTTGAATGTGTTGTTTTAGAAAGATATGACATTGGTCTAGTAGCATTCACTGTTGTTTTTAAGTGAGCAGTATTAACTTGTCTAACAGTATTAACTGATACTGCTATTTTAGAAATATTTTGTCTAGCAGTATTAATTGATACTAAGCCAGATTTCATTAGTACTCCTTTTGGAACCATGTTCTTTTTAGCACAGGGGTGAGTCTTTTTAGCAAAGTTTTGATGATTCACCCTTTGAGCATTGTTTCAAACAGGTTTTACCATCCTTTGATTTTGAAACTATTTTTTATGGTAATTTCAATCAACTTACAAATGATCAAAGCTTCCACACACATAACATGCCTTACTAAACATCTCAAATTTGCTTCCTAGTTTTTGAGACATCATATTGTTCTAATTTCTTTAATTGCCTCTTGGACTGTGAGTGTTTTGCCTATGTTGCTCAACTTGTTTAACAGTTTTCCTAGCAGTTTTCTCTTGTTGCTTAGGTTTGACAAACTTTATCTTAGCAATACTAGGCTTAACTATTTTCTTCTTAGTTTTAGTTTCAGACACGTTTTCTTCCTCACTATCTGACACCCAATCTTTAATAATTAGGGCATCATCACACTTTCTAACTACCTTAGGCTCTTCTTTATCAGACTTTTTGTTCTCAACTACAGGCTTATTAACAAACTCATCTAAACCAGTAAAAGACAAGTCAGGTGTTGGAGGCATGAAATTTCCTGTGTAGGAAGGTGGAACTGTATTATATTTTTCATAGCCTAAACCTTTCTTGCAATTATCAACAATCTGACACTCTATGAGCTTGTCTAAACTTTTAGACGCATTTTCAAATTTATCTACATTAAATTGAATGCTATCTTTTTCTTTTTGAACTTTTTCAAGCTTCTTCCTAAGCTCTCTAATAGTTATTTCTCCTACTTGAATATCCTATTTTAAGCCATTAATCTTTTCTACATAAACAGACTCATTCTTTTTATAAAATTCAAGTTTTTCTTCCACTGATTCTAAACCTGTTTTATAACCTAAAACCTGTTTTATAACCTAAAACCATTAAACTAGATTTCTCTAAATCTTTTAATAGTTGATCATTTTGAGTTTTAAGTAATTTAACAGTTTCCATACAAGATTTTGAACAATTTGAATCATTGGATACCTCTAAGTCAGAACTTGAAGATGAGTAAGCCATGAGTGCATAATTAGGCCCTTCCTCTGCCTGATCACTCCAGTCATATCCACCAAGACCATCACATGACACCAAAGCTGTGGAAGTAGATGTTTCCACAGGCACACTCCTTCTTGAGCTTTTCTTATTCTTGTTGTCTTGATTTCTTAGAGCTCTTCACTCCTTAGCAAAATGTCCCCTCTTATGGCAGTTGTAGCGCTCCATTTTGGACTTATCAAAACCAATAGTCTCATTGCCATTAACAGTAAACTTCCTTCCTGTATTCTTTAAAAACCTTCTAGCCCTCATAGTCAACATGGCCATTTGCCATCTCAAATCTGTCTCTTCTATGTCATCTAGATGGATTTGTTGCAAGTCCTCATGTGCAAGTTAAGGACTATTTGGTTGACTAGCAAAGAATGAACAAATAACAGCATCACTCAAGTTATCAATATTTGTAGAGTAAGCAGTATTAACTTGAGTGCTAGCAGTAGTAACTCCATGAGCAGCATTAACTGCTTCATTAGAGTTGCTAGTGTTGTTATTTAAAGAGGACACAAAATCCATGTTCTGTGTGCTTGAATTTGTGTTAGACATCCCTTTGACTTCTGGTTCATACACCTTAAGGTTGTTATAGAGATCATCCATGCTCATTGTTTCTAAATCAGCTTTATTCCTCCACACAACAGCATGTGTGTTCTACTCAGGTGACAAACTTCTTAATAATTTTTTATTAACATCTTCTTGTGAAAGCTTTTCATCCAAAAGCTCCAACTGACTCACAAGCTTTTGAAGCCTATCAAAGGTTTGATCAAGCATCTTTGAGCTTGGAGCAGTGAAGTTTTCATATTGCTGCTTTAATAGATTTCTCTAGGTCTTCTTAGTAGCTGCATTCCCACCAAATCTCTTTTCTACAGCTTCCATCAACAGCTTAGCATCCTTTATAGAGTTAAACTTTAACTGATGTTCATTGGGAATGCCCATCATTAAAGTACTTTTTGCCTTTACTTCTAATCTTCTCTGATCCTTATCTTTAGTAGATGTAATAGGCATCAATGTTGTAACACCTTCCACAACTTGTGTTTTTTGTAAGGTTGCACCATTCTCTACGACTTCCCATAGTGCATAGTCTATCATCTGGATGTATTGTTCAATCCTCATCCTCCATAACTCAAACTCACCAGGTTTAAGCATAGGAACTTTTAATGCAGCCACTATGTGTGCAGAATCTTGATCCATATCTTCTAGCAAAGTTTCTTAAAGCAACAAGCTCTGATACCACTTGTTGTCCCAGTTGTAAGATACCTCTTGTTGGATCCCACTCAATAGATCGAATTCCTTAAGCTTGTTTAAGGTTTAGTTATATTAGATAAATCTAACATAACTATAGTAGCTCATTTTAAGGGTTTTAGTTACAAAAGTTAAATCTAACACAACTATAATAGAAACTTTGTTTGAATGTATTAAAGATTATGCGAAATCTAATCTTTAATATTAAGAAGAATAGTCATTTGAACCAGTAATTCAAGGACAACAATTCAACAAATAAGCTCCAACATTATTAGTGATAATAATACGAATACTCTTAAAGTATTAGGGTTACAAAGACCTTGAAGTTAAGAATTATACGACTAAGATTGATTTTTGGTTTTGGTTCTGGTACATCAAACTTTATGCCCTATGACATCCTTTTATACACAAAGAGTCCTAGTCGACTTACAATACTTTCCTAAGTATATAAAATCTTTTTTATAAACAACTAATACATATTCACTAGCAGCATTAACTTCAACTGAGCAGTCTTAACTTTGTACTAGCAGCATTAACTTCAGCTGAGCAGTCTTAACTTTGTACTAGCAGCATTAACTTCAACTAAGCAGTCTTAACTTTGTACTAGCAGTAGTAACTACTTAGCATATTTTCTTTAAAGTCGCTGAGCAGTACTAACTCCAGCTGAGCAGCATTAACACAAACATGAGCAGCAGTGATCCAAACAGCATCAAGAAGACATTTAATCCCAACACTAATAATCAATCCTAACATCATAAAGATCATCAATTGTAAGTCATTTCATCTATTTTCTTTCTAATTTGTGTCTAGGGTTCATATTGAACAAAAATTCAAAATTAGGGATTTTCACTTTTCTTGTGTTTGTGTGCAATTAGGACTATAATAACATAATGTATAACTAATATGCTTCCCGTAGACATAGGATTTGCAAGATTGATGTGTGGTTGTCAAAAATTATTTTTGAACATAAAACCCTAATTTTATTTCAAAATTACTCATGTTAGGATCACAATAAAATTGTTGTAATGCATTGTTAATACAACATAAAAACGATTTTGCATACATGCATAATGATCTCATGAACAAAATTCGAGATACATAATTCATATGTATTTTTCAACATGTTTTCATATGTATTTAAATTAAGGAGCGTTTTGTCACACCCCTAAAATCTGGCGGCAGCGGAACGGTAACAATTAGGGTGCGACGTCATGGCACAAAATACAAGTAATAAAAAACGACCTCAAAAGAGACGTTTTCAAATAAGTAGCATTCGATGCATTATAAAATATTAGAGTTTTCAGTTTTGGTCCCATAGTTTTCAAAATGACGTTAAGATTCATCATACATAAGTTTAAAAACATGAATTCACAAACTTCAAAAGATGACATAAGTTTTTAAAAGATAACAGTTGCATCGAATTCAAGTAAACAGAATCCCTTCCATTGATATCCGTCATGGCTCCCATCCAAGCTTATACCTTAGAACCTGAGATTAAACCATGCTAAAACGTCAACAAAATTGTTGAGTGAATTCATAGGTTTAACAGTAATAAAGCCTGGACCACAAGAATTAAGTAATGTAGACAATAGAAACAAATTCACCAAGTCTAGATGAAAACAATATATTATTGCTCTAAGCTCATGACACCAAACCTTAACACGTAATATAATCAAATCAGTAATCGCAGTATATGCCCCAAACAGGAAAAGGGATGCTGCCAAACATCCTACGTATTATTCAAATGTTAAGTGTGTCACATGGTTATCTAGAAACCAAATTTCCAGACGGGGATTGTCAGTCCCGATAGATCTATCCACAAAACTCGCGTTTACTCAGTTGGTATTTAACGGTTCATGATAAAAAGGGGACTTAGCGGTAAGGCACTTGGGCAATAATATGATCACGAAATAGCATACCATTTTTGAAAGCACTTGTGTCCAAAATAACTAGCATATAATCTCACCCCGTAGAATTAGTAAAACAAGTAGTGAAAAAAGGGCTATGAACTCACTGAGAGTAAAAGAAAGTAAGAAGTAACAAGGTTGATGAACGAGCAAGAGTCTCTAAGAATCACCTAAAATATGTGGTGCGACTTAGAATGATAAAGTATAAATCGATACGTAAAAATAATTAGGTGTTTATGAGGTGTGTGTCCAAAATAAGCATGGCATTGCACTAGGATTTTCAAAGTAATTTTACTCAAAATTCAATGTCTAACCTGAACTTATAGGCATTAAGACATGTATTAAATTTTACCCCTTAACTCTTATTTTATCAAAGTTAATATATACGTTTTAAATTTAAAGTCCATACGTAAATTTTTAAATTCTGAAATTAACCCAATCTTCCCGAACCTCTAGCAACTATCCGTAAGTGATAAAAATGCAAGGCCATAACCAACAGAAATCATTTTGAGTCTAGTTTTTAGAAATGTAGGGCTCACTTTCTCAAAAATTCATAACCATGTGAAAAGACTAATTTACCCCTGGTTACCCAAAACAGAAAGTTTCCAGATTTTTACTCCTTCACGAAAACGGACGTAATTCACAATCTATGGTAGCTATTAAGGTGAGGCAAAATGGAGGTGTTAGGTATATGAGTCTTTTACAGAGATCAACTTTTTAATTCAACATGTTAGTGTAAAAATATGGACTTATACTCATTTTCCCAACAATGGTCCAGATTTGACTCTTTTTAGCAAATCGGCCATATCTCACTCATCCGAAGGAGATACGGCGCTATCCAATTCGCCACATACTCTAAAAATGTTTGTCTACCTTTATAATTATTTGTCCAGTGGTCCAAAAGCCAAAAATATTTCGTAATAGGTCCATTAAGCTACTGACCTAAAACAGTCCCTAAATCCACTTTACCAACACACACTCTCATTTAGTTTCACCTTACCAAAAGTTAATACAATGCCATACTTGTTTGTCACACACATTAATAACATAAAAACAATAAAATTTCCAGAAATAACATCAAAGCAATATTTACAAGAAGAGAAAAAAAATGCAGAACAAAATGGAGTCTTACAAGATGCAATGAAAACTAGTGACAATTTACACAATCAATTTCCTTTCTTTTTCCTCCATATTTTAAATCAACAACACTCACAATAAACTCAACCCAATCAATAATCTCAGCCCCATACTCATCTTTTACCCAAACCAAAGTCAACTCAAACCACTTTAAAATAAGTTTTGCAAAGAACTTCCAAGAATCACCAATTCAATCCAACAAAAACCCAACACAAAACCACTAATCAACAACTACAATAACCTCACAACTCCAAGAACGAAACCTTCAAATGATACCCTAAAATCAGCCCTTATTCTTGAGAGAAAGATAAATTTGATAGTGTTTAGGTATCAAGGAAAGTATAGCAACATTGGTTCATTGATTAGTGTAGAAATGTACTAGAAAATTTTGTATGAATGTGGTGTTTGTGTGGTGGTGGAGCTCGGCAAACAAAGGGAAAAGAGGAGAAGTATCAAGTTTTTTTTGTGTGAATAATGACTAGGAAATGGTGGTTTTGTAAGATCTTAACATGCATTACATGCAACAAGCTAAGACAAGTGTCTTAGGCTTCTCTCCATATGTTGACACGCCACATATGAGGTGTTCATCACCAACTTAAGTTTTTATTATTGATAACATTAGCATTTAGGGTATAAATTTTAAGATAGGTAGGTAGTTTTGAGGCTAACGGGTATTAACGTAAAATATAACGAGAGTTAAGGCGGAACCACGAAGTATAAACGCACAAGATAAAAATAGTTCTACATTACTCGGAATACTTTACTGAAAAATTAATTACGTAGGGTTCAAGATGGATAATAATTCTTAACACTGATCAAGTTTAAATAGAAATGAAGATTTACTAATCGAGTAGATAATAAGACGCTTAAAATTTTCAAAAGTAGAAGTAAAAATTTACTTAAAGGTAAAAATAGAATTAAAATATGACTATATTAATTACCTGAATTTACGGAATCTCACATGTTTGGGTTAACTCATAGGTTTTATTTTTAGAGTCGAGTTAGCCGCAACTCCATATTCGTTGCATATAGGAACACACTAGACACAAATCCTTGTTAACATTACGAATTCATAATGATAAAACATGGAATTACTTTTATTTTAAGTGATAATGCCTCAAAAAACTGTCCAAGATCATCAACATACTAGAGACTACATTCTCATAATCTCACATGAATACACTTCACCCTTAAAAGAAATGCTAATAAACCTTGAAAGTCGTTGCATACATGAAGGTCGGGTAGTTTATCCAAGCTTTCCAGACTTAGTCTATGTCGGGTCAATGTTTAGTCATATCAGGTTTGACTGTCGTCTTGAAATAAATGAACAAATTTTCCCTCGCTTCATCCTTAAGATCTATAGTCAATACCCTTTAGATTATTCTGACGAAGGTCAAATGTTAATCTAATTTGTCATCCAAAATCAATTCTTTTCATACACTCTTGAAGAATTCGGCCAAATCCTTGATATACCCTATAAGGGCGCATGTGTTTTTACCGACAAATGGTCACCTGAAGACTTGCAATATAGTGTCCCTATGCGTGGTCCATATCAAACCAACACTCCTTGTCCTGATGAAATCAAAAACTATATTTAAGAGGAACAGGAGGGTCTGGTCACTCGTATTCGTCATAAAGCCATAGTTCGTGTCGAGGAAAACAAGATTTTAACTCGTGAAATCGTGTCAACCATGAAACCTTGGGTCGAAATTATTCGAGAAAATGTCTTTTGTCTGGGGGGGTAACCGGGACCACATTCTTGCATGTCTTTGTTATATGCTCTATTATGTTGCAAAGTCTAAAAAATTCAATCTTGCATTTTTCATTGCAAAACTAATGGAGTTTGTCACTAAACAAGCTAGGTTGATATTACCGTATGGTGAGTTATTGACTCGCTTGTTTAAGTATGTCATGGGTGAAAGTCTTGAGTTGTTTAACGAGTCATATGTCTTGTATGATCGTGTCATGTATCCTCTTACCGCTCAACAAGAGCGAAAGACTCGAAAGGATTATGGCATGAAAAGAGGTCGTCACTCCACTTCCTCTTCCTCCGCCTTCAGTCAACCATACTCCTCTCATCTCAACAATGATGATGATGATGGAAATAACGAAGGGACCTCGCGTGCAAGCACTCCTTCCCCTACTCGTTTTGTTAATTCATTAACAAATAAGGTTCCTCGAGTCTTTGAAAAGCCACCCAATATCGATCCTAACATGGAACCTTTCTGTACTCGTCAAACTAAAATTCTCAACCGTCAAGTTTAATTGAGAGATGAGCATCGTGGTAGATTAAGGTCAATCGAGAAGCGTATCAAGAATTTATTGAGAGGAAAGAAGAAGAAGTGAGCAATTTAGAAAATTGCTATAAGACAATATATCTATATTTACTACTTAGTTATATTTTTTGGTATTTATCTTTATTACCTACACTTCGGTATTCTAACTTATGAATGTTTTGTAGAATTTTTAGTGCTTAGTTTGGGCAATGTAACTTGCCTTGGATGATTGTTCCATTTTATCATCCTAAACCTTGCTTGCATGCATTTTGATACACTATGGTTATTTCTATGATATTATGCATGCTTGATTATTTCTTAGTTAGTATATCTGTTTGGTTTTTGAGTTTTTTACAGACATTATATCGAGGCCATATTTTCCTGAAAAACCAATTTTTAGTCTGAAAACATTAGGGCATCTGTTTGGTTTTTTTAGGGCATCTGTTTGATTTTTTGAGTTTTCTGGGTTTTCTAGCAAAATATGGTTTTCCCTAGAACCCATCCCTATATATATATATATATATATATATATATATGTATGTATATATATATATATGTATGTATATATATGTATATATATGTGTGTATATATATGTATATATATGTATGTATATATATGTATGTATATATATGTATATATGTGTATATATATGTATATATGTGTATATATATGTATATATATATGTATATATATATATATGTGTATATATATATATGTATATA